>VTFQ01000009.1:18839778-18950062 GCA_036281575.1 Ancherythroculter nigrocauda
ATAGCTGCGAGCAGCGATGGCGGGCCCAAGCCCGGTGGCACCGCCACCCCGGTGGCTTCAGGGCAACTGTGCACAGCGGGCAATAGGCATTTAAAACGGTTAAACATCAAAGGACTATGTCAAATTCACTCCACATTTACTGCACTACAAGGTGCCGCTATATAGCCCCTCCTCCCTGCCCATTTTCAGAGGATTACATGTGCCAAGTTTTAACATTATTCTGATGAATTTTGAAGCAAATCAGGTAAAAATAAGAGGGTGATCTCAATGTATGCTGAAAGTGACACATTTTCTGCTTCCAGTTGGTGGCGCTATGACTTTGAATCACAATAGTCACATCCATGTGATCAGCCTTGTACAACGAAGACTAAGCCGAAGTTTCATCAAAATCGATTAATGTATGCAGAAGTTATAACACTTTGTTTCCTTTTCTTGCCATAAATTCGTTGCCTCGCCACGGCCAAACCGTTTGAGATATCCAAAATCCGTTTGCAATTAAACAACTTCAATGTGTTAGCAACAAGTTAAAAAAAGCTTGGTGTAAATTGGATAAACCCTGTAGGAGTAGTAGTATAAAATTCATAGGCTGTTTTTTCAAAAAATTAACATTCAAACAAAAATAGCCGACTTCCTGTTGGTCGGAGCTAATGAATGTAAATTAGAAAATTGTCCGGCTTGATGAGAACAATATGTGTACTGAGTTTGGTGTCTGTAGGAAAAACTATCCCCCCCACTTTTGTCAAAAGGTGGCGCTACTGAGCCCCTCCACCACGCCCATTTCTATGGCTTTGTCCATGTCTACTGGTTGACAATATTGATGTGTGTGTCGAGTTTCATGCAATTTGAAGCATGTTAAGAGCCTCAAAAACACTCAAGAATATTATTACAGTTTGACCTGTTGCCATGGCAACGATATTTCAAATATCAAAAATCCTGTCATAGGTCTACATCTGCTGTGTATTGACATTACACTGATGAAGTTTGAAGCAAATCAGGTAAAAATAAGAGGGTGATCTCAAAGCATTTCAAAAAGTGATACACTTCCTGCTGCCAGTTGGTGGCGCTATAACTTTGACTCACAATAGTCACATCCATGTGATCAGACTACTACAACCAACACACTCGTGAAGTTTCATAAAGATCAATATATGTATGCAGAAGTTATAACACATTTCCTGTTTCCCTTTTCTCGCCATAAATTTGTTGCCTCGCCACGGCCAAACCGTTTGAGATATCAAAAATCCGTTTGCAATTAAACAACTTCAATGTGTTAGCAACAAGTTAAAAAAAGCTTGGTGTAAATTGGATAAACCCTGTAGGAGTAGTAGTATAAAATTCATAGCCTGTTTTTTCAAAAAATTAACATTCAAACAAAAATAGCCGACTTCCTGTTGGTCGGAGCTAATGAATGTAAATTAGAAAATTGTCCGGCTTGATGAGATCAATATGTGTACCGAGTTTGGTGACTGTAGGAAAAACTAACCCCCCCACTTTTGTCAAAAGGTGGCGCTACTGAGCCCCTCCACCACGCCCATTTCTATGGCTTTGTCCATGTCTACTGGTTGACAATATTGATGTGTGTGTCGAGTTTCATGCAATTTGAAGGATGTTAAGAGCCTCAAAAACACTCAAGAATATTATTACAGTTTGACCTGTCGCCATGGCAACAATATTTCAAATATCAAAAATCCTGTCATAGGTCTACATCTGCTGTGTATTGACATTACACTGATGAAGTTTGAAGCAAATCAGGTAAAAATAAGAGGTTGATCTCAAAGCATTTCAAAAAGTGATACACTTCCTGCTGCCAGTTGGTGGCGCTATAACTTTGACTCACAATAGTCACATCCATGTGATCAGACTACTACAACCAACACACTCGTGAAGTTTCATAAAGATCAATATATGTATGCAGACGTTATAACACATTTCCTGTTTCCTTTTTCTCGCCATAAATTCGTTGCCTCGCCACGGCCAAACCGTTCGAGATATCAAAAATCCCCTGGCAATTTTTAATCATCAGTGTCTTGACTTCATGCTGACCGAGTTTGGTGGCGATCGGATTAATCGTCTAGGAGGAGTATATCAAATTCCAGAGCATGCGTTTTTCAAACAACCCTTAATAGCTGACTTCCTGTTGGCGTGGCGTTTAACTTAGAGTACGAAAGTTGTTCGGCCCGATGAGGTCTATATGTGTACCGAGTTTCATACTAATACGTGCAAGCGTGTTTAATATATGGACCAAATTTTCAGACTTTTTTCAAGGGGGCGCTGTCGAGCCCCCCTGCCACGCCCGGATACCAGCCTCTGGGGCGTCCTAATGGCCGCGGATTCCAATGTGTGTGCCAATTTTCAAGAGTTTTTGAGCATGTTAAGGCCCCCAAAAAGCCCCGGAAGACGGAAAAAAAAATAAATAAATAAATAAAAATATAGCTGCGAGCAGCGATGGCGGGCCCAAGCCCGGTGGCACCGCCACCCCGGTGGCTTCAGGGCAACTGTGCACAGCGGGCAATAGGCACTTAAAACGGTTAAACATCAAAGGACTATGTCAAATTCACTCCACATTTACTGCACTACAAGGTGCCGCTATAGAGCCCCTCCTCCCTGCCCATTTTCAAAGGATTACATGTGCCAAGTTTTAACATTATTCTGATGAATTTTGAAGCAAATCAGGTAAAAATAAGAGGGTGATCTCAATGTATGCTGAAAGTGACACATTTTCTGCTTCCAGTTGGTGGCGCTATGACTTTGAATCACAATAGTCAAATCCATGTGATCAGCCTTGTACAACGAAGACTAAGCCAAAGTTTCATCAAAATCAATTAATGTATGCAGAAGTTATAACACTTTGTTTCCCTTTTCTTGCCATAAATTTGTTGCCTCGCCACGGCCAAACCGTTTGAGATATCCAAAATCCGTTTGCAATTAAACAACTTCAATGTGTTAGCAACAAGTTAAAAAAAGCTTGGTGTAAATTGGATAAACCCTGTAGGAGTAGTAGTATAAAATTCATAGCCTGTTTTTTCAAAAAATTAACATTCAAACCAAAATAGCTGACTTCCTGTTGGTCGGAGCTAATGAATGTAAATTAGAAAATTGTCCGGCTTGATGAGAATAATATGTGTACCGAGTTTGGTGACTGTAGGAAAAACTAACCCCCCCACTTTTGTCAAAAGGTGGCGCTACTGAGCCCCTCCACCACGCCCATTTCTATGGCTTTGTCCATGTCTACTGGTTGACAATATTGATGTGTGTGTCGAGTTTCATGCAATTTGAAGCATGTTAAGAGCCTCAAAAACACTCAAGAATATTATTACAGTTTGACCTGTTGCCATGGCAACAATATTTCAAATATCAAAAATCCTGTCATAGGTCTACATCTGCTGTGTATTGACATTACACTGATGACGTTTGAAGCAAATCAGGTAAAAATAAGAGGGTGATCTCAAAACATTTCAAAAAGTGATACACTTCCTGCTGCCAGTTGGTGGCGCTATAACTTTGACTCACAATAGTCACATCCATGTGATCAGACTCCTATAACGAACACACTCGTGAAGTTTCATAAAGATCAATATATGTATTAAGACGTTATAACACATTTCCTGTTTCCTTTTTCTCGCCATAAATTCGTTGCCTCGCCACGGCCAAACCGTTCGAGATATCAAAAATCCCCTGGCAATTTTTAATCATCAGTGTCTTGACTTCATGCTGACCGAGTTTGGTGGCGATCGGATTAATCGTCTAGGAGGAGTATATCAAATTCCAGAGCATGCGTTTTTCAAACAACCCTTAATAGCTGACTTCCTGTTGGCGTGGCGATTAACTTAGAGCGCGAAAGTTGTTCGGCCCGATGAGGTCTATATGTGTACCGAGTTTCATACTAATACGTGCAAGCATGTTTAATATATGGACCAAATTTTCAGACTTTTTTCAAGGGGGCGCTGTCGAGCCCCCCTGCCACGCCCGGGTACCAGCCTCTCCGGCGTCCTAATGGCCGCGGATTCCAATGTGTGTGCCAATTTTCAAGAGTTTTTGAGCATGTTAAGGCCCCCAAAAAGCCCCGGAAGACGGAAAAAAAAAAAAAAAAAAAAAAAAAAATAATAATAATAATAATCCTTAGAAGAACAAGAGGGCCCTGCGCGAATTTTCGCTTGGGCCCTAATAATAATCCTTAGAAGAACAAGAGGGCCCTGCGCGCTTAATTCGCTTGGGCCCTAAAAAGGGCCTTCAGCCCTTTACAGGGCTTTGGCCCTAATAATAATAATCCTTAGAAGAACAAGAGGGCCCTGCACGAATTTTCGCTTGGGCCCTAATTAAAGCTGCAAGCAGCATTTACCGGGGTTCAAGCATTTAAGGCCTTTAAGCACATATGCGCAAAATATATATATATTTATTTGCACTATAGTTATCTGTGATAGTATCTGTAATAATGATCTGAAACGAACATAAAACAAACACACCTGGCCCAGAGTAATACTTCCGTAGCTAATGCTAATTAGCTCATCTCTAACAAATTACGCCCACAATTGCATTATCAGAACTCGCCAAAGTAAACCATGAACATCAACAATAAATACCAGATGAATATTGACACATATGTGAACTTACAATGAAACATAAACGCATTCTGTCTTCTTGTGTACAACAATGAAATGAGAACGTGTGGAAAACAACTTTGGTTCCTATGACAGTCTTTCTGACAACAGAGATTAACTTACCTGTATAATGAACTGTTTAAATGTGTATTCCCCGAACAATATTCAGTATTTAGATGGTATAAACAATCTTTATTTGTGTAAAGCACTTGAAGCATGTATTCATATAACATTTTAACCGATGTAAGAAAAAAAGTTGAATTCACATGAAAGATTTCTTATCCTGTGGCTCCCTCTATTGGGCATAATTAGTATTACAGCCAATGTCAGTCTATGGGATTTATAAACATTGACAACATATAATTTGAAATGTTATTTTAATGATTTTACATTGCCTACATATGAATTTAAAAGCAAAACTATTGCCTAGTGTCATGTAAAATGTTACATGTGCTTACTTGAAGAAGGTCTGAGCATTTCCTGAGTAGTTATTAGCCACACACACACACATTTATGTTTTACATTTAGATATTTTAAATAAATTATTGGTAACAATTTTTTTTCTAGTCTCCTAGTCATATATATATGATGGGTGACAAAATGTTTACTGCAAGTATCTTTTAGGTTTCACATTCCCCATAATGTCATGATGTGAATCAATTGCGAATACAAATTCTTCAATAGATATTAAGTGAAGAATTTTGACAAAATGTGTCTGTAAATGTTATAATAGTGATTTTATAATGTCTAAATATGAATTATGGAACAATTTTAGAGAGTAGTAAGACAAAATGACTATTTTGACCAGCAGAGGGCAGAAGATGACCAGTCATTGGCTCACATTCATTTTAAAAGTCTATGTTCAATGGTTAAAAGCATTGTTTTATTCTTAACTTCATTAATTAGATTTGCTTACACAAACAATTTGTTGCAGATGTGGATATTTGGCATCAATGATAGGTTATAAAATGCTTATTCCATGTATCACCTTTTAAAAATCATCATTTTCAGGTCTCAATGTAAATGTAATGTTATGTGATTACAAAAACAGATATCAAATGAACAAATGAAGTGGTAAACCTTGACAAAATGTGAATAGTAATGTTATTATAAGGATTGATATAGTTAACTAATATAATCTTGAACTGTATTAGTGGCCTTCTACTGCTATCTATTGGCACCAAATGGCAGTTTCAGGCAATTTAGTGAGGAAAAATATGGTTTTTAAAGGTTTTTGACAGTTATAGCACCAGCTATTGCATGATCTCCACCACTTTTTTTGGGTGTCCTCAGAGTGTGCCCATACATATGTGTGCCAATTTTGGTGAAAATATCTCGTTACGTTTTGAAGTTATAGACACTTATATATAAGAGAGCATAAAAAATGACCCATGAAAGACTTTGATTGGATTTTTTTGCCACTTCCTATCAAAATTTTGACATTTGGGCTTTTGCATATAGTAAACCAACTTAGGTTCCGTGTTTCCTACGGTGGTTTCGTCGCGATCGGACTAATGGTTTCGAAGATATTCGCAAAAGTTTTTTAAGCGCTAAATCACAACGTAGCACAAACCATAAGGCAAAACCTACCATATTTGGTATCGTTGGACACGGCAAGGATTCAGGAGTCTAAAGACGTGATGCCCGTGAAAATGAGTCAGACACATCCAAAGTTATTTATATTTACATCTAAAACCATTAAAAACGTATGTTTTTTAAAGTTTTTTCACAATTATAGCGCCACCTATTGTCCGATTTACACGAAAATGGGTATGCTTCTTTAAACTCATATGCTGCATGTGTTCACCTATTTTGGTGAAGTTCTGAGTTTTTGTTTAGGTTTTATAGGCTTTTGGGTATATTTAGCCACGCCCATTTTCTAAATGACCCAGTTATAGCGACCCAAAGGGCAAAGTTCAACTTTTTTTTGATAATTATTGATCTAGAGAGTCCATAGAATTGTCCTACACTGGTTTCCGTCCGATCGGAAAAAAAACCTAGGACTAGTTTGCAAAAGTAGGTTTTTCACATATTTGCGAATAATTAATGAACGATTTGATTGACAGCATTCATTCTTGAGGCAAAGTTGTTCAGCATGAGGAGATCTATCAAATGATATGCATATTGTGTGATTTTATGAAACACCACGTGATTACCGAGGCATAAAACTCGTTAGCGCCAACTTGTGGCCGATTTCTTTCAAAATTCTTACAGACCTCTAGGACCATGAGTCGAAAATGCCCATCGAGTTTCGTTCCGATCGGCCTCCGTTAACCTTGTCTAATAGGTGCTCAAATTTCATTGGCCGATGGCGGCCATGTTTTTTGAGATACGCCAATGTCCTCATAGACCATCATGCCCCCTTGGACCAAGACACTGCATGCCAAATTTCAAGTCAATCGGACTAACGGTTGCTTAGTTACAGCCATTTTTATGTTTTTTTCAATTTATACCGCCACCTAGTGTCCAATCGACGCGATTTTTTTATCATGACCAAAGATTGAGCCTGTACAAATGTGTTCCAAGTTTGGTGCAAATATTTCATTTCGTTCTGGAGTTATAGCCAGTTTAGTAAAAGTGGCTCCCCCCTTAGCGACCGTGAATCAAAATTTCAACTTTTTTTTGATAATTATTGATAATTAGACTCCAGAGAACATTTCTGAACTGATTTGGTTCCGATCGGGCGAAAAACCTATGACTAGTTCGCAAAAGTAGGTTTTGGACAAAATTCAAAATGGCGGGAAAACGGGACCTCGCAGAGCGAATCTTATCTTCCACACTTTTAACCGACTTGACCCAAGGATTCCAAATATGTAATTTTTTTAATCTACGACAAACGGTTTAGTAGTTATGAGCCATTTTGCGCATTTGATCGCTGTAGCGCCACCTATTGGCCGATTTGGGTCATACTTTGTCAACCTCTCCTCGATTTTTGTACTATCATTTGACAAAGTTTCAAGTCTCTAGCATTTACGGTTTGGGCTGCACGATGCGTTTTACGGCAGAAGAAAAAGAATAATTAAAGCTGCAAGCAGCATTTACCGGGGTTCAAGCATTTAAGACCTTTAAGCAGATATGCATAAAAAGATACTTTAAAGTTTAAAAGATATTTAAGTTTTATTTAGCAAGCATGTAAACACCTAAATCATAGAAGGAATTGACCATTTTCAGCCAAAACAGGCAATTTACCATTGAAAATATATGTATTTTAAAGCTTTTACAGTTATAGCGCCACCTATGGGTCGATCTCCATAAAAATTGGCATGCTTCTTTAGAGGCATATGCTGCATGTGCTCACTTAATTACGTGAAGTTCTGAGTTTTAATTTAGGAATTATAAGCTTTTGAGTACATTTTGCCACGGCCATTTTATAAATGACCTTGTTATAGCAACCAAAATGGGAAAGTTCAATTTTTTTTGATAATTATTGATCAAGACTGTCCATAGAATTGTACTACACTGGTTTCGTTCCAATCGGGCGAAAAACCTAGGACTAGTTCGCAAAAGTAGGTTTTTCACATATTTGCGAATAATTAATGAACGATTTGATTGACAGCAATGATTCTTGAGGCAAAGTTGTTCAGCATGAGGAGATCTATCAAATGATATGCATATTGTGTGGTTTTATGAAACAACACGTGATTACTGAGGCGTAAAACTCGTTAGCGCCAACTTGTGGCCGATTTCTTTCAAAATTCTTACAGACCTTTAGGACCATGGGTCGAACATGCCCATCGAGTTTCGTTCCGATCGACCTCCGTTAACCTTGTCTAATAGGTGCTCAAACTTCATTGGCTGATGGCGGCCATGTTTTTTGAGATACGCCAATGTCCTCATAGACTATCATGCCCCCTTGGACCAAGACACTGCATGCCAAATTTCAAGTCAATCGGACCAACGGTTGCCTAGTTATAGCCATTTATGTGTTTTTTGTGTCTTATAGCGCCCCCAAGTGGCAGAGGTGCGCAATTTTTTTTATTTGACCAAAGACTGAGCTTATACATATATGTACCAAGTTTGGTGAAGATATTCCATTCCATTCAAGAGTTATAACTAAAAATAGCATTTGGCTAATGTTTGCATAGACGTTTTTGGCGTACTGTTTCGTGCAAAATTCGAAATTTCAACTTTTTTTTTGATAATTATTGATATTCAGTGTCCAGAGAATATTTCTGCAGTGGTTTGGTTCCGATCGGTTGAAAATCCTAGGACTAGTTCGCAAAAGTAGGTTTGGGCTATAGGTCAATTTTACGGAAAAACGGTGCGTCGTAGAGCAAAAAAAGGCACAAAACAATTTTGTTCGTACTACCCCAAGGAATGCAACGATGTACAGTTTTTGAGTCTACGTCAAGCGGTTTACGAGCTATGGCCAAAAATGTCTGAAAATTTAGTTTTTTGCGCTGTAGCGCCCCCGTTTGGCCGATTGGCACGAGACTTTGATAGGTTCTCCCCAAATTGAGCTCTACAATCTGGCCAAATTTCAAGTCTCTAGGCCTTACGGTTTGGGCTGCACGATGCGTTTTATGGCGGAAGAAAAATAATAATAAATATAGCTGCAAGCAGCAATTCGGGGCCAAGCCCCAGAAGGGGCAGTAGCGCAATACGGAGCAGGAAGAGCAAAAACAGCAGAAATTGAATGTACATGCTAAACAGCTCGTTCAGAAGGACAGGTGGAAATGAAATGAAAATTAATAGAAGTTCAGAGAATGAACACGGAATGAACTAAAAACACTTGTATCTCATTCAAGAGGAATAAAGATTAGTACAATGCTTATTTGGATAAAAAAGGTATCAAAATGACTCATTACACACAATTGTATAAAGGCACCCCACACGGGATTCGAACCCACAACCTCCGGGTCCAATGTCCATTTCTCAACTCATTGCGCCACTGTGCAGGTGAATGTTGGCACACCTGCCGAAGTTCATTAGTTCATGTGAAAATGAACTCAAAATGAAGAATTTTTATAAAACTGCACTGAATGTTATATTTAATAACTACTTTAGATCATTCTGCAGCTCATCATGCTGTAGCGCAATACAGAGCAGGAAGAGGAAAAACAGCAGAAAATGAACAAACATGAAACAGCTGGTTCAGAATTACGGGCGAAAATGAACTCAGAACTTATGTACATAAGCTTAGATGAAAATGAACACAGCATGAAACAAAAAGCATTTATTTCTAATCCAAGAGGCAGTAAAGGAATCAAAACACACTATTTCATAAAACCGCTCCACCTGGGATTCGAACCCACTATCTTGGGGTGCAGAGCTCATCAGGTAACTGGCTTTACACATTGAGCTACTTGAGGATGCACATTCAACAATCTGTGGAAGAGAACTTTTAGTGTAAGAAAGAATTTACAAAAAAGCATTACTTAGCATGCTAACCATATTAGCATGCTAAGCTAACTTAATGCTAATGAAGCTCATGGTTAACTTGATAGCTGAAGAGCCACATTAAAGAGAATGACAACTGGTTAGCATGCTAAGCAATTAGCATGCTAAGCTAACTAGCATAAGACAACAAACACAAGCAAGGTCACATTCAGAGATGAATATCTTGGGAATGGTAGCGAATATCAAAAATCCATTCAGTCATTTCTGTGCGGCTCGGTCCAAAGATCACCTGAGCTGATTTTGGACAAAATTGGACAAAAATTGTAGGAGGAGTAGCGAAAAAATGGAATACTGTACTTTTCAAAATGGCCACTACTGTACTGGGTGGAGTCTTAATGTAAGATATTGAATGTGATCAGTATGAAGAGAGGAATCAGTTATATTGACATTTATTTTTCTGGAACAAAGGGTTCAAAAGTTATAACCTTTACAAAAGTGAATATTTGAACTGGTGGTGGCGCTATAGACTTAGTCCTAGATACTCCAAAGTTGGTCAAATTACTTTTAATTACTATCACTACAAGCATGCCAAATTTGATAATTTTCCTTCTTATGGTTCATTGATTACCATACAGGGGGAAGAAGAATAACTACGAATTTGGACATAAAGGAATTGCATGTGATAGCTTCAGATTAGACCAGTTTTAGGCAGAATGCCTAGAACAGACACAAGTTCTGCATCTTTTCCTGCCACAGTACCTCATGCGGTCTGGGCATGTGTCACACTGAGTTTCGAACCCACGATGCAGAGCATTCGGGATCCGTGGCGTAACACATTGAGCTAATCAGCCATGCAAGTTCATCAGTATGCTAAGCAGAGGTTTCAGTGTGAGAAAGAGTTCACAAAAAAAAAAGCTTCATAGCATGTTAACCATATTAGTATGCAAAGTTATTTAATGCCAACTAAGTTTTGGTTAACCTGTTGACTGAAGACCACATTAGAAAGAATAGCAATAGTTTAGCATGCTAAGCAATTACTGTGCTAAGCTAACTAGTATAAGACAACAAACACAAGCAAGGTCACATTCAGAGATGAATATCTTGGGAATGGTAGCGAATATCAAAAATCCGTTCAGTCATTTCTGTGCGGCTCGGTCCAAAGATCATCTGAGCTGATTTTGGACAAAATTGACCAAAATTTGTGGGAGGAGTAGCGAAAAAACTGTTTTTGATTTAATTCAATATGGCAGACAGGTACATTTAAGGAAAATGACAAATGACACATTGTCGGAATCGGCATAAGCCAGGGAATAAAATGACATAAAGCAGACAAATTTTGGATAATGTTTTCAAAAGTTATAAGCAATTTTGCAAAAATCATTATATCTGTGGAACACTAGGTGGCGCTGTGCTGAAACTTCTCATGTACCTTCAGGACACTCTGATGGTCATATGTACCAAATTTTGTGATGATATGTCAAATTGTTTAAAAGTTATTGCAATTTATGACAAAATTCAAAATGGCGGACACGTGGTTCATCCGATGTTGACGAATTCGATATCCTCGGATTCGGCATGGCACAGGGAATCCATAGACACCAAGATCTTGATTTTCTAATAAAGTGTTCAAAAGTTATTGGCCAAAATAGCCATTTTTCAGATCTCATGACCTGTAGGTGGCGCTGTTCCCAAATTTGGCATGGAACCTCAGATCATGGTCTTGATCAAGTGTACCAATTTTAGTTTTGATTGCTCAAAGTTTGGCCGAGATACAGCCTCTATAGCAATTTTGGGTCAACCTTGTTAACTTCGTGACATCATAACTTTTGAACAAAGATGAATAAAAAAAATCTGTTCAGTCATTTCTGTGCGGCTCAGACCAAAGATCACTTGATCAAAGTTTGGACAAAATTGGACAAATTTTGAAGGAGGAGTAGCGAAAAAACGGAATACTGTACTTTTCAAAATGGCCACTACTGTACTGGGTGGAGACTTAATGTAAGATATTGAATGTGATCAGTATGAAGAGAGGAATCAGTTGTATTGACATTCATTTTTCTGGAACAAAGGGTTCAAAAGTTATAACCTTTACAAAAGTGAATATTTGAACTGGTGGTGGCGCTATAGACTTAGTCCTAGATACTCCAAAGTTGGTCAAATTACTTTTAATTACTATCACTACAAGCATGCCAAATTTGATAATTTTCCTTCTTATGGTTCATTGATTACCATACAGGGGGAAGAAGAATAACTACGAATTTGGACATAAAGGAATTGCATGTGATAGCTTCAGATTAGACCAGTTTTAGGCAGAATGCCTAGAACAGACACAAGTTCTGCATCTTTTCCTGCCACAGTACCTCATGCGGTCTGGGCATGTGTCACACTGAGTTTCGAACCCACGATGCAGAGCATTCGGGATCCGTGGCGTAACACATTGAGCTAATCAGCCATGCAAGTTCATCAGTATGCTAAGCAGAGGTTTCAGTGTGAGAAAGAGTTCACAAAAAAAAAAAGCTTCATAGCATGTTAACCATATTAGTATGCAAAGTTATTTAATGCCAACTAAGTTTTGGTTAACCTGTTGACTGAAGACCACATTAGAAAGAATAGCAATAGTTTAGCATGCTAAGCAATTACTGTGCTAAGCTAACTAGCATAAGACAACAAACACAAGCAAGGTCACATTCAGAGATGAATATCTCGGAAATGGTAGTGAATATCAAAAATCTGTTCAGTCATTTCTGTGCGGCTCGGTCCAAAGATCATCTGAGCTGATTTTGGACAAAATTGACCAAAATTTGTAGGAGGAGTAGCGAAAAAACTGTTTTTCATTTACTTCAATATGGCAGACAGGTACATTTAAGGAAAATGGCAAATGATACATTGTCGGAATCGGCATAAGCCAGGGAATAAAATGACATGAAGCATACACATTTTGGAAAGTGTTTTCAAAAGTTATAAGCGTTTTTGAAATAATCATTACATCTGTGGAACAGTAGGTGGCGCTGTGCTGAAACTTCTCAGGTACCTTCACGACCTTCTAAAGGTCATACATACCAATTTTTGTGAAGATATGTCAAATTGTTTAAAAGATATCGCAATTTATGACAAAATTCAAAATGGCGGACACGTGATACATCCAATATTGACAGAATCGGTATCGTCGGATTCGGCATGATCCAAGGAATCCATAGACACCAAGATCTTGATTCTGACAAACTGTTCAAAAGTTATTGGCCAAAATAGCCATTTTTCATATCTCATGACCTGTAGGTGGCGCTGTTCCCAAGTTTGGCATAGACCCTCAGACCATGGTTCTGATGAAGCGTACCAATTTTTGTTTCGATTGCTCAAAGTTTGGCCGAGATACAGCCTCTATACTAATTTCGGGTCGACCTCGTTAACTTCGTGACATCATAACCTTTGAACAAAGATGAATAAAAAAAATCTGTTCAGTCATTTCTGTGCGGCTCAGTCCAAAGATAATCTGATCAAAGATTGGACAAAATTGGACAAATTTTGAAGGAGGAGAAGCGAAAAAAACAAATATTGTACTTTTCAAAATGGCCGCTACTGTAATGGGTGGAGACTTAATGTAAGAAGTTGAATAGCATCATCATGAAGAGACGAATCAGATGAACTAAATTTAATTTTTCTATGACAAACAGTTCAAATGTTAAAACCGTTAGAATGTTGAAATTTTGAACTGGTGGTGGCGCTATAGAGTTGGTTCTAGAGACTCCAAATTTGGTCCAATCACTATTCATGAGCATCTCTACAACTGTGCCAAATTTCATCATTTTCTCATGTTCCGTTGATAGGGCTGCCATAGACTCCCATTCGGGAGGAAGAATAATAATAATAAAAGGGAAAACGTACAATTACAATAGGGGCTACAGCCCCTTCGGGGCTTGGCCCCTAATTAAAGCTGCATGCAGCATTTTATCGGGGTTCAAGCATTCAAGGCAGTTTAAGGCAGAATTTGTCTTATTTAGCAAGCATGTACCACTAAAATCATATATGCTAAAACAAACACAGAAAGAAAAGGTTTAAACAGTAATACCTTATACATACGAAGCATGCTTTACACACATACACACACACACACATAAACAAAAAAATATAATTTTCAGGTCACAATGTAATTGTAATGTTGTCTTACTGCAAAGACATAAGTCACATGAACAAATGAAGTGGTAAACCTTGAAAAAAATGTGATTTGTAATGTTATTATAAGGATTTATATAGTTTAAAGCAGGGGTGTCCAATCCTGTTCCTGCAGATCTACCTTCCTACAAAGTTCAGCTTTAGCCCAGCTCAACACAACACACCTGTCTGTAATTATGAAGTGCTCCTGAAGATCTTAATTAACTGATTCAGGTGTGTTTTATCAGGGTTGGAGCTAAAATGTGCAGGTAGGTAGATATCCAGGAACAGGATTGGGCACCCCTGGTTTAAAAGGGATTTTAAATGACAAAACATTGAATTCTTGAAACCTTGAATTATATTAGTGGCCTTCTGCTGCCATCTGGTGGCACAAAATGACAGTGTCAGGCAATTCATTATAGAAATATATAGTTTTAAAGGTTTTTTGACAGTTATAGCGCCACCTATTGCCCGATCTCCACCATTTTTGGGGGATGTCCTCGGAGTGTATCCATACATACGTGTGCCAAATTTGGTGAAAATATCTCATTTCGTTTTGACGTTATAGACACTTATATATATGAGCGCATAAAAATTGACCCATGAAAGATTTTGATTGGATTTTTTTGCCACTTCCTATCAAAATTTTGACATTTGGGCTTTAACATATAGTAAACCAACTTAGGTTCCGTGTTTTCTACTGTGGTTTCGTGACGATCGGACAAACGGTTTCGAAGATATTCGCAAACGTTTTTTAAGCGCTAAATCACAACGTGGCACAAACCATTTTCCGAAACCTGGCAAGTCTGATGTCGTTGAACTCGGCAAGGATTCAGGAGTCTAAAGATATATATCTTGTCAAAAAAAGTCGATCACATCCAGAGTTATATACAATTTCATCCAAAAGCATTAAAAACACAAGTTTTTTAAAGTTTTCTAACAGTTATAGCGCCACCTATGGTCCGATCTCCATAAAAATTTGTGTGCTTCTGTATAGTTATACTTCGCATGCGTTCACCAATTTTCGTGAAGTTCTGAGTTTACGTTTAGGTTTTATAGGCTTTTGGGTATATTTAGCCACGCCCACTTTCTAAATGACCCCGTTATAGCGACCCAAAGGGTAAAGTTCAACTTTTTTTTGATAATTATCGATCTGGAGAGTCCAGAGAATTGTCCTGCACTGGTTTTGTTCCGATTGTGCGAAAAACCTAGGACTAGTTCGCAAAAGTAGGTTTTTAAAATATTCATGAATAATTAATGAACGGTTTGATTGACAGCATTAGTTCTTGAGGCAAAGTTGTTCAGCATGAGGAGATCTATCAAATGATATGCATATTATGTGGATTTATGAAAGACCATGTGTTTACAGAGTCTTAAAACTCGTTAGCGCCAACTAGTGGCCGATTTCTTTCAAAATTGGTACAGACGTCCATGACCACGATTCGATCATGCACACCGAGTTTCGTTCCGATCGGCCTCCGTTAACCTTGTCTAATAGGTGCTCAAATTTCATTGGCCGATGGCGGCCATGTTTTTTGAGATACACCAATGTCCTTAAAGACAATCATGCCCCCTTGGACCAAGACACTACACGCCAAATTTTAAGTCAATCGGACTAACGGTTGCATAGTTATAGCTGTTTTTATGTTTTTTTCGCATTATAGCGCCACCTAGTGGCAGAGGTGCGCAATTTTTTTTATTTAACCAAAGTCTGAGCTTATACATATATGTACCAAGTTTAGTGAAGATATTCCATTCCGTTCAAGAGTTATCACTAAAAATAGCATTTGGCTAATGTTAGCATAGACGTTTTTGGCGTATTGTTTCGTGCAAAATTCGAAATTTCAACTTTTTGTTGATAATTATTGATATTCAGTGTCCAGAGAATATTTTTGCAGTGGATTGGTTCCGATCGGTTGAAAATCCTAGGACTAGTTTGCGAAAGTACGTTTGGGCTTCAGGTCAATTTTACGGAAAAACGGTGCGTCGTAGAGTTAAAAAAGGCGCAAAACAATTTTGTTCGTACTAACCCAAGGATTGCAACGATGTACAGTTTTTGAGTCTAGGTCAAGCGGTTTACGAGCTATAGCCAAAAATGTCTGAAAATTTTGTTTTTTGCGCTGTAGCGCCCCCGTTTGGCCGATTGGGTCAAGACTTTGATAGGTTCTCCCCAAATTGAGCACTACAATCTGGCCAAATTTCAAGTCTCTAGGCCTTACGGTTTGGGCTGCACGATCAGTTTTACGGCAGAATAATAATAATAATAATAATAATTAAAGCTGCAAGCAGCATTTACCGGGGTTCAAGCATTTAAGGCCTTTAAGCACATAATAAGTCATTATATTTGATTTAGCAAGCATGTAAACATTTAGATCATAGACGGAAAAGGCCATTTACAGCCAATACAGGCAATTCAGTAAGGAAAAACATGGTTTTTAAAGGTTTTTTGACAGTTATAGCGCCATCTGTTGCCTGATCTCCACCACTTTTTTTGGGTGTCCTCAGAGTTTGCCCATACATATGTGTGCCAAATTTGGTGAAAATATCTCATTCCGTTTTGAAGTTATAGACAGTTATATATAAGAGAGCGTAAAAAATGACCCATGAAAGACTTTTATTGGATTTTTTTGCCACTTCCCATCAAAATTTTGACATTTGGGCTTTTGCATATAGTAAACCAACTTAGGTTTCGTGTTTTCTACGGTGGTTTCGTGACGATCGGACTAACGGTTTCGAAGATATTCGCAAAAGTTTTTTAAGCGCTAAATCGCAACGTAGCACAAACCATAGGCCGAAACCTACCATATTTGGTATCGTTAGACTCGGCAAGGATTCAGGAGTCTAAAGAAGTGACTCCCGTGAAAATAAGTCAGACACATCCAAAGTTATATATATTTTCATCTAAAACCATTAAAACCATATGTTTTTTAAAGTTTTTTCACAATTATAGCGCCACCTATTGTCCGATTTACACGAAAATTGGCATGCTTCTTTAGAGTCATATGCTGCATGTGCTCACCTATTTTGGTGAAGTTCTGAGCTTTTGTTTAGGTTTTATAGGCTTTTGGGTATATTTAGCCACGCCCATTTTCTAAATGACCCAGTGATATCGAACCAAAGGGCAAAGTTCAACTTTTTTTTGATAATTATTGATCTAGAGAGTCCATAGAATTGTCCTACACTGGTTTCGTTCCGATCGGGCGAAAAACCTAGGACTAGTTCGCAAAAGTAGGTTTTTCACATATTTGCGAATAATTAATGAACGATTTGATTGACAGCATTGGTTCTTGAGGCAAATTTGTTCATCATGAGGAGATCTATCAAATGATATGCATGTTGTGTGGTTTTGTGACACACCACGTGATTACTGAGGCGTAAAACTCGTTAGCGCCAACTTGTGGCCGATTTCTTTCAAAATTCTTACAGACCTTTAGGACCATGAGTCGAACATGCCCATCGAGTTTCGTTCCGATCGACCTCCGTTAACCTTGTCTAATAGGTGCTCAAACTTCATTGGCCGATGGCGGCCATGTTTTTTGAGATACGCCAATGTCCTCATAGAATATCATGCCCCCTTGGACCAAGACACTGCATGCCAAATTTCAAGTCAATCGGACTAACGGTTGCATAGTTACAGCTGTTTTTATGTTTTTTTCAAGTTATAGCGCCAACTAGTGTCCAATCGACGCAGTTTTTTTATCGTGACCAAAGATTAAGCCTATAAACATGTGTACCGAGTTTGGTGCAAATATCTCATTTCGTTCTTGAGTTATAGCCATTTTAGTAAAAGTGGCTCCGCCCTTAGCGTACGTTTTGGCGCCCCTTAGCGACCGTTAATCAAAATTTCAACTTTTTTTTGATAACTTTTGATATTCAGAGTCCAGAGAACATTTCTGCACTGGTTTGGTTCCGATCGGACGAAAAACCTAGGACTAGTTCGCAAAAGTAGGTTTTTGACAAAATTCAAAATGGCGGAAAAATTTTCATACCGGAAATGAAATCGGAGATATACGTTTTGTTCGTCAAGGTCTCAGCTTTCCAATGATATAAGACACTTGAGTCTGTGACGCACGGTTTAGGAGTTATGAGCCATTTCGCGCATTTGATCGCTGTAGCGCCACCTATTGGCCGATTTGGGTCATACTTTGTCAACCTCTCCTCGATTTTTGTACTATCATTTGACAAAGTTTCAAGTCTCTAGGCCTTACGGTTTGGGCTGCACGATGCGTTTTACGGCAGAAGAAAAATAATAATAATAATAATAAAAATCAGGACAATTACAATAGGGTTTCAGCACTACGTGCTTGAACCCCTAATTAAAGCTGCAAGCAGCATTTACCGGGGTTCAAGCATTTAAGACCTTTAAGCAGATATGCATAAAAAGATACTTTAAAGTTTGAAAGATATTTAAGTTTTATTTACCAAGCATGTCACCACTTAAATCACAGATGAACAGCTATGATATATGCTAAACCAAACACAGAGAAAGAAAAGGCTTGAAACAATAATACGCATGCTTACTCATACACACACACACCACTTATTAGGTTCACTTTCATTCTGTGTCAAAACAGTATCTGTTTTGTGTTTCAAGTATATTTCCATGTTCACTACATTAATTAAACGTGCTTACAAACACATTTTGTTGCAGATATGGATATTTGAAATCAATAATGAGGTAAGAAAATGCTTATTCCAGGTTTTCCCTTTAAAAATCATCATTTTCAGGTCTCAATGTAATTTTAATGTTGTATTATTGCAAAAAAACATATGTCAGATGAACAAATGAAGAGGTAAACCTTGACAAAATGTGATTTGTAATGATATAATAAGGATTTATATAGTTTAAAAGAGATTGGAAAAACCTTGAAATCTTGAACTATATTAGTGGCCTTCTACTGCCATCTGGTGGCAAATGACAATTTCAGGACATACAAAACATATGACCATTGTCATTCAACACATTTTTAACTGTTAAAGTTAGCTATTGTCCCGATCTCCATGAAATTGCTTGTTTAGAGTCATGTCACACGTCCTTGCTTATTTTCAGAAAGATCTGAGCATTCCTTGGAGAGATATATGGCTTTCAGGGACACTTGGTGAAGGCCACATTTTGAAATGACCCTTTTATATCCACTAATGCAAAAGTTCAACTTTTTTTGATCATTATTAAACAACAGAGTCCAGAGAATTGTACTGCATTGGTTTTATTCAGATTGAGCAAAAAACCTGATTAGTATGCAAAAGTAGGTTTTTAAAATATTCTTGAATGAACGATTTGATTGACATAATAAATGATGGGTAACGAAATGTTTACTGCAAGTCTCCTTAAAGTTTCACATAATGTGGCACAATTGTCATTAATAATTCAACCGAAATTGAGTGGTGCATTTTGACAAAATGTGATTGTAATCATTAATAGTGATTTTATCAAGTATGCATTACACAATATGACTACCTTAACCAGCAGGTGGCAGCAAAGGACCAGTCATTAGCCTACATTCAATTTAAAAATGGTCTGGTTTTGTACATTTTCCATGACTGCATTAAACATGTTTACACACACATTGTTGTAGATATTTGAAATACATGATAGGTAAGAAAATCTTAGTGCAAGTCTTGTCTTTCTGACAACAGAATAATGAATGAATGATAAATGGGAATTTGGTTTTTCGCTTATATCTCGGGAACAGGACATCGAAAAATTCTGAAACTCAGAGGGTAGATAGTGCTCATCAGGCCCTGTGGAACGAGACCATCGCGGGGACAGTGAGTGTTGGGGGTCGGGAGTTACGCCTGGTCTAATGCGTATCTTTTTGTGCTTATATCTCAAGAACGCTCAGGCCAAATTGCACCAAACTCGAATCGAATCTAGTCGGGGAAAGGGCCTTTCCAACGAGCCCTTCCCCAAGGTCCTAGGAGGTAGGGCTCGGGAGTTACGGCCGTTTAAAGTCGGGGGTCCCGCGAACTAGCGATCCGCGGGGGGGCGTTCCCGAGGCCCGCGACGGATGTGGCCGCTCAAGGGCCCGGAGGGGACCTTGCCATCCGAGTTTGAGCTCGCGGGGACTTTCGGTTCCTGAGTTAGAAGCAAAAATGTACCGGGATTGTGACGTCATTGGCGGCCGCCATTTTAAAACGCGCCCGCTGGTTTTTGGCTAATATCTCGGCGACAATTCAATGAAAATGCCTGAAATTCATAATGTGGACAGACTTCATCTAGACGGTTCGAATGAGCCCGGTGCTGGCTGGATTGGTTGAGATTTCGTTTATAAACATAGGAATATTGTCATTTTTCATCTTTGTAACTGTTATAACTTCTATACCTGTTGCCCAATCTCCACAAAATTTGTCATGCTTATTTAGAACAATATTTGGCATATGCTCACTTATTTTCGTGAAGATCCGAGTTTTCGTTTAGGATTTATAGGCTTTTGAGTACATTTTGCCACACCCATTTTCTAAATGACCCAGTTATAGCAACCCAAAGGACAAAGTTCAACTTTTTTTGATAATTATTGATCTAGAGAGTCCATAGAATTGTCCTACACTGGTTTCATTCCAATCGGGTGAAAAACCTAGGACTAGTTCGCAAAAGTAGGTTTTTCACATATTTGCGAATAATTAATGAACGATTTGATTGACAGAATTGGTTCTTGAGGCAAAGTTGTTCAGCATGAGGAGATCTATCAAATGATATGCATTTTATGAAACACCATGTGATTACCGAGGCGTAAAACTCGTTAGCGCCAACTTGTGGCCGATTTCTTTCAAAATTCTTACAGACCTCTAGGACCATGAGTTGAACATGCCCATTGAGTTTCGTTCCGATCGGCCTCCGTTAACCTGGTCTAATAGGTGCTCAAACTTCATTGGCCGATGGCGGCCATGTTTTTTGAGATACGCCAATGTCCTCATAGACCATCATGCCCCCTTGGACCAAGACACTGCATGCCAAATTTCAAGTCGATTGGACTAACGGTTGCTTAGTTACAGACGTGTTTATGTTTTTTTCAAGTTATAGCGCCACCTAATGCCCAATCGACGAGATTTTTTTATCGTGACCAAAGAATGAGCCCATACACATGTGTACTGAGTTTGGTGCAAATATCTCATTTCGTTCTCGAGTTATAGCCATTTTAGTAAAAGTGGCTCCGCCCTTAACGTACGTTTTGGCGCCCCTTCGTGACCGTGAATCAAAATTTCAACTTTTTTTTGATAATTATTGATATTCACACTCCAGAGAACATTTCTGCACTGGTTTGGTTCCGATCGGGCAAAAAACCTAGGACTAGTTCGAAAAGTAGGTTTTGGACAAAATTCAAAATGGCGGGAAAACGGGACCTCGGAGAGCAAATCTGATCTTCTACGCTTGTCACCGCCTTGACGCAAGGATTCCAAATATGTAATTCTTTTAATCTACGACAAACGGTTTAGGAGTTATGAGCCATTTTGCGCATTTGATCGCTGTAGCGCCACCTATTGGCCGATTTGGGTCATACTTTGTCAACCTCTCCTCGATTTTTGTACTATCATCTGACAAAGTTTCAAGTCTCTAGGCCTTACGGTTTGGGCTGCACGATGCGTTTTACGGCAGAAGAAAAAGAATAATAATAATAATTAAAGCTGCAAGCAGCATTTACCGGGGTTCAAGCATTTAAGACCTTTAAGCAGATATGCATAAAAAGATACTTTAAAGTTTAAAAGATATTTAAGTTTTATTTACCAAGCATGTAAACACCTAAATCATAGAAGGAATTGACCATTTTCAGCCAAAACAGGCAATTTACCATTGAAAATATATGGATTTTAAAGCTTTTACAGTAATAGCGCCACCTATTGGTCGATCTCCATAAAAATTGGTATGCTTCTTTAGAGGCATATGCTGCGTGTGCTCACTTAATTTCGTGAAGTTCTGAGTTTTAATTTAGGAATTATAAGCTCTTGAGTACATTTTGCCACGCAAAATGTTTTGTTGTAGATATTTGAAATTACATGATAGGTAAGAAAATCTTAGTGCAAGTCTTGTCTTTTTCACACCAAAATAATGAATGAATGAATGATGAATAGGAATTTGGTTTATCGCTTATATCTCAGGAACAGGACATCGAAAAATTCTGAAACTCAGAGGGTAGATAGAGCTCAACGGGCCCTGTGGAACAATCCTGTTCCTGCAGATCTACCTTCCTACAGAGTTCAGCTTTAGCCCAGCTCAACACAACACACCTGTCTGTAATTATGAAGTGCTCCTGAAGATCTTAATTAACTGATTCAGGTGTGTTTTGTCAGGGTTATAGCTAAAATGTGCAGGTAGGTAGATATCCAGGAACAGGATTGGGCACCCCTTGTTTAAAGGGATTTTAAATGACAAAACATTGAATTCTTGAAACCTTGAATTATATTAGTGGCCTTCTGCTGCCATCTGGTGGCACAAAATGACAGTGTCAGGCAATTCATTATAGAAATATATAGTTTTAAAGGTTTTTTGACAGTTATAGCGCCACCTATTGCCCGATCTCCACCATTTTTGGGGGATGTCCTCGGAGTGTATCCATACATATGTGTGCCAAATTTGGTGAAAAAATCTCATTTCGTTTTGACGTTATAGACACTTATATATATATGAGCGCATAAAAATTGACCCATGAAAGACTTTGATTGGATTTTTTTGCCATTTCCTATCAAAATTTTGACATTTGGGCTTTAACAAATAGTAAACCAACTTAGGTTTCGTGTTTTCTACGGTGGTTTCGTGACGATCGGACAAACGGTTTCGAAAATATTCGCAAATAAAGTGCAAATAAATATTCGCAAACTGCGTGTGCTCACTTAATTTCGTGAAGTTCTGAGTTTTAATTTAGGAATTATAAGCTCTTGAGTACATTTTGCCACGCAAAATGTTTTGTTGTAGATATTTGAAATTACATGATAGGTAAGAAAATCTTAGTGCAAGTCTTGTCTTTTTCACACCAAAATAATGAATGAATGATGAATAGGAATTTGGTTTATCGCTTATATCTCAGGAACAGGACATCGAAAAATTCTGAAACTCAGAGGGTAGATAGAGCTCAACAGGCCCTGTGGAACGAGACCATCGCGGGGACAGTGAGTGTTGGGGGTCGGGAGTTACGCCTGGTCTAATGCGTATCTTTTTGTGCTTATATCTCAAGAACGCTCAGGCCAAATTGCACCAATCTCGAATCGAATCTAGTCGGGGAAAGGGCCTTTCCAATGAGCCCTTCCCCAAGGTCCTAGGAGGTAGGGCTCGGGAGTTACGGCCGTTTAAAGTCGGGGGTCCCGCGAACTAGCGATCCGCGGGGGGGCGTCCCCGAGGCCCGCGACGGATGTGGCTGCTCAAGGGCCCGGAGGGGACCTTACCATCCGAGTTTGAGCTCGCGGGGACTTTCGGTTCCTGAGTTAGAAGCAAAAATGTACCGGGATTGTGACGTCATTGGCGGCCGCCATTTTAAAACGCGCCCGCTGGTTTTTGGCTAATATCTCGGCGACAATTCAATGAAAATGCCTGAAATTCATAATGTGGACAGACTTCATCTAGACGGTTCGAATGAGCCCGGTGCTGGCTGGATTGGTTGAGATTTCGTTTATAAACATAGGAATATTGTCATTTTTCATCTTTGTAACTGTTATAACTTCTATACCTGTTGCCCAATCTCCACAAAATTTGTCATGCTTATTTAGAACAATATTTGGCATATGCTCACTTATTTTCGTGAAGATCCGAGTTTTCGTTTAGGATTTATAGGCTTTTGAGTACATTTTGCCACACCCATTTTCTAAATGACCCAGTTATAGCAACCCAAAGGACAAAGTTCAACTTTTTTTGATAATTATTGATCTAGAGAGTCCATAGAATTGTCCTACACTGGTTCCATTCCGATCAGGCAAAAAACCTAGGACTAGTTCGCAAAAGTAGGTTTTTCACATATTTGCGAATAATTAATGAAAGATTTGATTGACAGCATTGGTTCTTGAGGCAAAGTTGTTCAGCATGAGGAGATCTATCAAATGATATGCATATTGTGTGGTTTTATGAAACACCACGTGATTACCGAGGCATAAAACTCGTTAGCGCCAACTTGTGGCCGATTTCTTTCAAAATTCTTACAGACCTCTAGGACCATGAGTTGAACATGCCCATCGAGTTTCGTTCCGATCGGCCTCGGTTAACCTTGTCTAATAGGTGCTCAAATTTCATTGGCCGATGGCGGCCATGTTTTTTGAGATACGCCAATGTCCTCATAGACAGTTATGCCCCCTTGGACCAAGACACTGCATGCCAAATTTCAAGTCAATCAGACCAACGGTTGCCTAGTTATAGTCATTTATGTGATTTTTGTGTCTTATAGCACCCCCAAGTGGCAGAGGTGCGCAATTTTTTTTATTCGACTAAAGACTGAGCTTATACATATATGTACCAAGTTTGGCGAAGATATTCCCTTCCATTCAAGAGTTATAGCTAAAAACAGCATTTGGCTAACATTAGCATAGAGATTTTTGGCGTACTGTTTCGTGCAAAATTTGAAATTTCAACTTTTTTTTGATAATTATTGATATTCAGTGTCCAGAGAATATTTCTGCAGTAGTTTGGTTCCGATCGGTTGAAAATCCTAGGACTAGTTCGCAAAAGTAGGTTTGGGCTATAGGTCGATTTTACGGAAAAACGGTGCATCGTAGAGCAAAAAAAGGCGCATATCAATTTTGTTCGTACTAACCCAAGGATAGCAACCATGTAAAGTTTTTGAGTCTACATCAAGCGGTTTACGAGCTATGGCCAAAAATGTCTGAAAATTTTGTTTTTTGCGCTGTAGCGCCCCCGTTAGGCCGATTTGGGTCATACTTTGTCAACCTCTCCTCGATTTTTGTACTATCATTTGACAAAGTTTCAAGTCTCTAGGCCTTACGGTTTGGGCTGCACGATGCGTTTTACGGCAGAAGAAAAAGAATAATAATAATAATAATTAAAGCTGCAAGCAGCATTTACCGGGGTTCAAGCATTTAAGACCTTTAAGCAGATATGCATAAAAAGATACTTTAAAGTTTAAAAGATATTTAAGTTTTATTTACCAAGCATGTAAACACCTAAATCATAGAAGGAATTGACCATTTTCAGCCAAAACAGGCAATTTACCATTGAAAATATATGGATTTTAAAGCTTTTACAGTTATAGCGCCACCTATTGGTCGATCTCCATAAAAATTGGCATGCTTCTTTAGAGGCATATGCTGCGTGTGCTCACTTAATTTCGTGAAGTTCTGAGTTTTAATTTAGGAATTATAAGCTCTTGAGTACATTTTGCCACACAAAATGTTTTGTTGTAGATATTTGAAATTACATGATAGGTAAGAAAATCTTAGTGCAAGTCTTGTCTTTTTCACACCAAAATAATGAATGAATGAATGATGAATAGGAATTTGGTTTATCGCTTATATCTCAGGAACAGGACATCGAAAAATTCTGAAACTCAGAGGGTAGATAGAGCTCAACGGGCCCTGTGGAACAATCCTGTTCCTGCAGATCTACCTTCCTACAGAGTTCAGCTTTAGCCCAGCTCAACACAACACACCTGTCTGTAATTATGAAGTGCTCCTGAAGATCTTAATTAACTGATTCAGGTGTGTTTTATCAGGGTTGGAGCTAAAATGTGCAGGTAGGTAGATATCCAGGAACAGGATTGGGCACCCCTGGTTTAAAGGGATTTTAAATGACAAAACATTGAATTCTTGAAACCTTGAATTATATTAGTGGCCTTCTGCTGCCATCTGGTGGCACAAAATGACAGTGTCAGGCAATTCATTATAGAAATATATAGTTTTAAAGGTTTTTTGACAGTTATAGCGCCACCTATTGCCCGATCTCCACCATTTTTGGGGGATGTCCTCGGAGTGTATCCATACATATGTGTGCCAAATTTGGTGAAAAAATCTCATTTCGTTTTGACGTTATAGACACTTATATATATGAGCGCATAAAAATTGACCCATGAAAGACTTTGATTGGATTTTTTTGCCACTTCCTATCAAAATTTTGACATTTGGGCTTTAACATATAGTAAACCAACTTAGGTTTCGTGTTTTCTACGGTGGTTTCGTGACGATCGGACAAACGGTTTCGAAAATATTCGCAAATAAAGTGCAAATAAAGTGCAAATAAATATTCGCAAACTGTGTGTGCTCACTTAATTTCGTGAAGTTCTGAGTTTTAATTTAGGAATTATAAGCTCTTGAGTACATTTTGCCACGCAAAATATTTTGTTGTAGATATTTGAAATTACATGATAGGTAAGAAAATCTTAGTGCAAGTCTTGTCTTTTTCACACCAAAATAATGAATGAATGAATGATGAATAGGAATTTGGTTTATCGCTTATATCTCAGGAACAGGACATCGAAAAATTCTGAAACTCAGAGGGTAGATAGAGCTCAACGGGCCCTGTGGAACGAGACCATCGCCGGGACAGTGAGTGTTGGGGGTCGGGAGTTACGCCTGGTCTAATGCGTATCTTTTTGTGCTTATATCTCAAGAACGCCTAGACCAAATCGCACCAAACTTGAATCGAATCTAGTTGGGGAAAGGGCCTTTCCAACGAGCCCTTCCCTAAGGTCCTAGGAGGTAGGGCTCGGGAGTTACGGCCGTTTAAATTCGGGGGTCCCGTGAACTAGCGATCCGCGGGGGGGGCGTCCCCGAGGCCCGCGACGGATGTGGCCGCTCAAGGGCCGGGAGGGGACCTTGCCATCCGAGTTTGAGCTCGCGGGGACTTTCGGTTCCTGAGTTAGAAGCAAAAATGTACCGGGATGTGACGTCATTGGCGGCCGCCATTTTAAATCGCGCCCGCTGGTTTTTGGCTAATATCTCGGCGAAAATTCAATGAAAATGCCTGAAATTCATAGTGTGGACAGACGTCATCTAGACTGTTCGAATGAGCTCAGTGCTGGCTGGATTGGTTGAGATTTCGTTTATAAACATAGGAATATTGTCATTTTTCATCATTATAACTGTTATAACTTCTATACCTGTTGCCCAATCTTCACAAAATTTGTCATGCTTATTTAGAACAATATTTGGCATATGCTCACTTATTTTCGTGAAGTTCCGAGTTTTCGTTTAGGATTTATAGGCTTTTGAGTACATTTTGCCACACCCATTTTCTAAATGACCAGTTATAGCAACCCAAAGGACAAAGTTCAACTTTTTTTTGATAATTATTGATCTAGAGAGTCCATAGAATTGTCCTACACTGGTTTCATTCCAATCGGGTGAAAAACCTAGGACTAGTTCGCAAAAGTAGGTTTTTCACATATTTGCGAATAATTAATGAACGATTTGATTCACAGAATTGGTTCTTGAGGCAAAGTTGTTCAGCATGAGGAGATCTATCAAATGATATGCATTTTATGAAACACCATGTGATTACCGAGGCGTAAAACTCGTTAGCGCCAACTTGTGGCCGATTTCTTTCAAAATTCTTACAGACCTCTAGGACCATGAGTTGAACATGCCCATTGAGTTTCGTTCCGATCGGCCTCCGTTAACCTGGTCTAATAGGTGCTCAAACTTCATTGGCCGATGGCGGCCATGTTTTTTGAGATACGCCAATGTCCTCATAGACCATCATGCCCCCTTGGACCAAGACACTGCATGCCAAATTTCAAGTCGATTGGACTAACGGTTGCTTAGTTACAGACATGTTTATGTTTTTTTCAAGTTATAGCGCCACCTAATGCCCAATCGACGAGATTTTTTTATCGTGACCAAAGAATGAGCCCATACACATGTGTACCGAGTTTGGTGCAAATATCTCATTTCGTTCTCAAGTTATAGCCATTTTAGTAAAAGTGGCTCCGCCCTTAACGTACGTTTTGGCGCCCCTTCGTGACCGTGAATCAAAATTTCAACTTTTTTTTGATAATTATTGATATTCACACTCCAGAGAACATTTCTGCACTGGTTTGGTTCCGATCGGGCAAAAAACCTAGGACTAGTTCGAAAAGTAGGTTTTGGACAAAATTCAAAATGGCGGGAAAACGGGACCTCGGAGAGCGAATCTGATCTTCTACGCTTGTCACCGCCTTGACGCAAGGATTCCAAATATGTAATTCTTTTAATCTACGACAAACGGTTTAGGAGTTATGAGCCATTTTGCGCATTTGATCGCTGTAGCGCCACCTATTGGCCGATTTGGGTCATACTTTGTCAACCTCTCCTCGATTTTTGTACTATCATCTGACAAAGTTTCAAGTCTCTAGGCCTTACGGTTTGGGCTGCACGATGCGTTTTACGGCAGAAGAAAAAGAATAATAATAATAATAATAATAAAAATCAGCACAATAACAATAGGGTTTCAGCACTACGTGCTTGAACCCCTAATTAAAGCTGCAAGCAGCATTTACCGGGGTTCAAGTATTTTAAGGAGTTTGAGGTGGTCTTGGCGAACCTGGATATATGGCTGACAGTTAAACACATCCAAAATGGAGAATATGCTCATAGACAGACAGAACACACATACACACACTGAAATTAAATGATTAATGTAGTATATAATACTCTATAAGCATATTCACACACACATACACACAGATACACACATAGACAGATACATACACAATAATACATGTACTCACATTTTGTTGCAGATATAGATATTTGAAATAAGTGATAGGTGATACAAAACTTATTGTAAGTCTTGTCTTTTAAAGAGTTTAGATGTCATTTTCAGGTTTCACTGTAATCAGTCTGGCAAAATTGTAAAAACTGATATGTCTGTATGAACCAAACGGTAAACTTTGACTCAATTAGATTTAAAATGTTATAACATGGATTTATGCTTAAACATTATAAAATCAATGAGTGAGCCTATGATCAGTACTGTTTTAGAGTTTAATAAGCCTATTAGTGGTCTTCCGCTGCCATCTAGTGGTTATAAATGGCAAATTGTCATACAATAGTTTGTTTTTAACCTTTATAATTATTATAGTGTTATTTTTTGCCCAATGTTTCTTAAATTTTGCATCCTTGTTCAGAATGAATTTCTGCATCATTTTACACAGTTTTGAGATTTTGTGGGATTTGTTTTAGGATTAATAGGCATTTGGGTACACTATGTAAAGAAAATATCATAAGATAGCTGCTTTATAGTTGTCCAAATGCAAATGTTGATAATTGTTGAATTAGAGAGTCTAGGGAATATTATAGCACTGATTTTACTTATTTTGAGTTAAAACCTGAGGTCTAGTTCACTAAAGTAGGTTTTATAAATAATCTTAAATACTTAAAGAACAGTTTGATTGACAGCAGTGATCCTGGCGGCAAATTTGTTCAGAAAGAGGAGATATATCATTTGATATGCAGGTATAGTGTTTAAGTGAATATATGCACATTTGGTTGCAATTTGAGGTTATTTAATATAGAAATATTATGTTTTTGAAGACCTTTTTAACTATTATAGTGTCACCTATGGTCCAATGTTCATGAAAGTTTGCATGCTTGTTAAGAGTCATCTGACATATGTTGTAAGCATATTTTTATAGTTTTGAGTTTTTGCTTAGAGATTATAGGCTTTTGGTATATTTGACAACAACCCTTTTTTAAATGAACTCATTAAAGATAACCATAGAACAAAATTCAACATTTTTTTAAATTATTATTGATCTAGAGAGTCCAGAGAATATTACTACAGTGGTTTGATAGAGATTGAGCGAAAGACTAGTTCACAAAAATATGTTTTCACATAATTGAGAATATTTAATGAATGATTTGATTGACAGCAATGGTTTTTGAGGCATAGTTGCTGTTTATGAGGAGGTGTATCAAATGTTATATTGTGTGGATGTGTGCCATACTACATTATTATAAAGTTATAAAACTCATTATTGCCAAATAGTGGCTGATTTTTTCTAAGTTCTTAGAGACTTTTAGAGCTATGAGTGCAACATGCCAACAAGTTGTATTCTGATAGTTGTGTGGTAAGGTGGTATAAGTGGTATTTACATTTTATTTTTTAATTGTAGCTATGTTTTTTTCAGATGTGTAAATGTGCTAAGAGATCATTGTGTTATATTGGATACATACACTGCATTACAATTTTGGGTCAGCTGGACTAATGGTTGCATAGATATAGCCATTTTTAAGTTTTATTTATTTATTTATTTTTTACCTCTTCTACTTTTAAAAATAAAAGTGTTTTTAAAGGTTTTTCAATAGTGATGTCATAGAAGAAGGATTTTTGGTTCCATAAAGAACTATTTGGTCAAATGTTCTTTAAAGAACCATGTATTAATTACTTTTTTATAATCTGAAGAAACTTCTTTCACCTCAAAATAACTTTTGTGAAACATAAAGATTCTTCAGATGTTAAAGGTTCTTTATGGAACCATTTAGACAAAAAGGTTCTTGTATGTCATCATAAACCACCTTTATTTTTAAGAGTGTATAGTGCCATGAAGAGGCAAAGATTCACTTTTTTTTTTTTTTTGATGGAAGATTGAGTTGTTACACATATGTACCAAGATTGGTGAAAAGTTTGTGGTTATGAGTTGTTGCTACTTTAGTAACATTTGCCTTGTGTCTTAAAAACATTTTGATGTGTGTTTTTGACAGTGAGTCAAAGTTGCAACTTTTTTTTTTAATTATTGACATTTACTGTCCAGAGAATATTTGATTTGGTGAAAATTGTAAGACTAGTTTATAGAATAAGGTTTATAGAAAAAAAAAAAAAGAAAAGAAATTGTTTGTGTGATTACACAAATTTAAATGTAATATAGTTTATTAAAAGTAGTGTATGTTGTTTGTGAAAGTGGCTAGTTCACATAAATAATTTTGTTTAATATGTAAAATGGCATTAAAATTGTTGTCTTTGAGCATATGTTATGCAAAAAGAAAATGTAGTTGTATGGTGAATCAATGTGGAGCAGAATGATGCAGCTGTGAATGTAAAAGATGCAAAGAAAGGTATGTAATGTGACTATTTTTTTTTTAAGTATTCTAAAGGGTATGTGAAAATTTTGGGAAAATTTCATGAGCTGTTTGTGTTGTTGGAGTGTAGAGAATGTAAGAAGGAAAAGCAAGGAAATATTAAAAGAACTGAAGTAATAAATTGTGTTATTGTTAAAACTGTTTTTCTAAGTATGTGTCAGAGGGTTTTTGAATTTCTAATGATTTTTGTGTCAACGTTTGACTGTTGGAGAGAATGGAATTATTTTTTCTGTTAATATTCTTGTAATTGTAATGTAGGCCTAGTACTTCATAATGCAGTGTGGTAGATGGCCATAATATATACATTTAAGATTCATTGTCAAATGGTAGTGAAATCATAAGAAGAAGAAGTAATACAATTAACCACTAGGCGGATTGCTACGTGTTTCAAGGTATTTCGTGGTTGCTTTTTAAGCAGAGTCCTATATGGTTTGAGGAAGGTAAGAAACGTGGTTTTGCTGATGTATTAATTTGTAGCCATCCGTTTATTTTGCATTGCTTTTTTTCATAATGTATTAGGGAATTTGGTGATGTTTTGGTTGGATTGTTGGTGGTTATGTAAATTAATGAAATTAATGCACGTAGGAGTGTGTATGGTCAAGGCCTCGACCAATAGGTTAGTTGTTGCGTGTTTGTATGCCTGTAAAAGTGTGAAATATTTACGTGTGTGTAATTTGCAGGTTTGAATGGATGTGTAGTTTTAGTTTTATGTTATTTTATAGTGTATATTTTATGCCTGATATTCCACATGTACGTCATAGGATGTTCAGATCTGTGGCATTAAGTTTCAATAGCGAATGTATGTGTGTGACGTTTTTTTTTTGTTTTTTTTTCTGAGTAAATGTGGTTGGTTTTATGTTGTGTATGAGAACGGCAGGTTCGAGAGCTAGGCCTTGTGTTTGATAACCGTTATCTGCTCAATTTGCAGTATTTGTGAATGAGGCCATAGGAATCTTGAGTAGGGATGGTCTAATTAATTTGAACTAAACGGTCATGTTTATTTTGTCAAAACATAGTATTTAAGTAAGGTTGTGTATAAGTGTGGATGTTTTCTGATTGGTGTTTAGCGCAGAGATAGAGAGGCTTATGAGTTCAAAATAATATGAAAATGGTGTGATGTGTATTTATATATACTATGTTAATGAGAACGCGTTCTATGAGAATGTGCAAGTTAAAATTTGACGTGGTCTGAGCTGCTCCAAAGCGTCTGCTTCATGCAGCGCGCGCTGCAAAGGCCAGGCACATTGTCAGATTTCGCCGATCACGTGAAGAGGCTCTTTTAGAGCGGTTGGTTTATACTCGTCGCCACAGTACGAGAGTGAATGTGTGCGCCGCGGATGGAGAACGACGGAGGATTTGGTTTTCAAAGTAAAGTAAAAGATTGCTTATTAAACCAGAGAATGTGAATATGTTGTGGAAAAAAAACCTTCCAAATCTTGTCAGCGACAGCTAGTTTAGTTTTAGTTTTCTTTTTGTTTTCATTTTAAAAAACTTATTTTTGCTGTTTACTTCATATTTCGCTATGGAGGGTTTCCGTTATTTTATTATTATTATTATCAGTATTATTTATTTGATTCCTCAGTGTTTGATATAGTTTTTGTAATTTATTAGTCGTTAGGCTATATAATACAGTATGAGATGTATGCTATGCCATGCGTCGTCTTATACGTTTGTGTAAATATAGGTTATGTAGCCTACTGTTTTATTGTTATTGTGCTTTTTAATTAACAACAATGAATCCATCTTTTGTTTTAGTCTTAGAAAGTGAAAGGTGTATGCAAAACAGACAATTACGTTTTTGTAAAACGTGACATCAAGATGGCGAATTTGAAAAGCGCACGAAAAGAGGAATAGCGTTAGCTGTTTACAAAATTTAAATGTAAAAATAATACTGATGAAAAAGAACCGATAAAAAAAAAACATAAAAATTGTGACCAAATTATGTGTTCGTGCGATTAACTGAGAAAGTCCTAAAAGAGCTATATAAGTGGAAAGAATGAGTCTACAGCCCTACTAATATGTTTGGAATATAGTAAAAGTTAGATTTTGATGGGTCTAATGTGTACATTTATCGTATTTAATGATGAACCTGTATAATATATGTTGGGTAATTTGCATTTAATTATGTATTATGGATAGGAAACATGTTAAAATGTGTGTGGTTTTTAATATTGAAATATTTATAGTATTGGGTTTGCTTTAAGTTACTGTCTTATTGAAGCATATAAAGGTAATAAAGTGAAATTAATGTATGTTTACCATGATTGTGTAGGTGTGTAAGCAAATATTTATGCTGTGTAATAAAAACCTATGACAATTTTTGAAGAGTCATTGTAAAATATACATGAAGTTGCTGGGCATCTTGTTTATATGTCTTTGTATGTTGTAGTATAAGGTTGTATTTTATGAGATTTTTCTTTTGTTTTGCACAGGAGTATTGCTGTTGTGAAAATCATGAAGAGGGCTAAGGTTGAAGTTGAAGGATATCTTCATGATGTATCTGAAATTTTGGAAGGGGCTGATCATCACAAATATTTCACAGCCTTAATACAGGAGGCGGAAAGAAACAGTCGTGTAGTGGTGTTTGATCTTCAAAGACATAATGTGTTTCGGAGTGCAGAAAAAGACAGGTAATTGACAAAATGTTGAAATTAGTAAATGTTTTTTAAATTCATGTAATTATTATTTTTGTTATGATGGTTTGTCTGAGAAAAAAACTAATGTAAATTGTTTTGTTGTATTTTTAGAACACCTGTAAGACTATGTAATGTGGACCTTTCTCCCTCACGTCAGAGAAGTGGTGAAGTTGACGTAATTATGAACACAGCATCCTTGCTGAGATGTGTGCGTCAGCTTAACTTTGTATTTGACGAGTCCTCTCGTGATGTTGTGAAAGATGTGACAGTGCAGCATATTTTGCAAGAGGGCCGTGAATATCAAAGGGTAAGTTGTTTAATGGTTTGTTAAATGTTGTGTTGTCAATTATGGAGGTAGGTGTGCTAAGGCAAGGTATAGTAGATATACATTATATTTGTTATATTGGAATTCCAAAACAGTCATAATGGTCAATTTTCTGAAATTGAGATTTATATATTGTCTGAAAGCTGAGTAAATAAGCTTTATGTTTATGTGTGTTAGGATTCTTAGAGTAGGACGATATTTGGCTGATATAGAACTATTTGAAAATCTTGGAATCTGAGGATGCAAAAAAATAAATGAAAAAAGATTCACATGTAAAGTTGTACAAAGTTGTTAGCAATGCATATTAGTAATAAAATATTAAGCTTTAATATATTTATGGTAGAATGTTTATAAAATGTCTTCAAACAACTTGAACTTTTGTTTTGATTTTTGGCAGGTGAGAAATTTTGACAGTATTGGTTATTGCTACAAATGTAGCTGTGCTACTTTTGACTGGTTTTGTCTTGCAGGGTCACATTTTCATGTGGCAGGGTGTGACGGTGTTATCATTTTAACTGGTTTGCATGGACATGCATTATCTATGAAAATGAATTTGTAGAGTATGTGTAATTTACTTACATTGCATTACACATTACAGCCATTATAGGTAGTTTAACCCTCTGGGGCCTTAGGGTGTTTTGGGGGACTAGAGAAGTTTTGACATAGCCTGATATTTGTGTTTTTTTCAGTTGCTTATAAACACATAAATGACTAAAGTCTAATAACAGTGTAATCAGCACAAACTGGGCTAGAATAATATGTGAGCAGCATGTATGTACATGATTGTGTTTTTGAGAAAGCAACGTTTATGCGTGGTTACTGAAAAACTACAATTTTGAAGTAACTGAAGTAAGGCAATAAAATACCTAGAGAACATGTGTTCACAAGACTTTAGAGAACAGATTTTGAAGCATAGAGTTTGAAAGACTGACATTGCGTTGGTTTCATATGGATTACTTTATCATAGAATATTTGGTAGCACTTGCTTAGTTTAAAAGTAGACATGTCAAGCTTTCTATAGATCTATCTCTCATGTCTTTGTGTTGAGTATTCACTGAGTTACAGTTCATTTTAATGACGTGTTTCTAAATGAAGATCACCGCAAACCAAGGCTGCAGACAGTGCACCTTGTTTGTTTTCTTTATTTTATAAATTAACAAAGTTTTGTTGTTATTATGTGTGGATAGAAATAAAACTAGAATCTTTACAGATTCGACTGATGTATTGCTCTTATGTGTAATCAAAACTGAAAGTGTAATTTAAGTTCTTTTTGGTGTTATCAGGAGAAGATGCCTCAAAATGCATATTTGCGTTAGTCGGCCCCAGAGGGTTAATGTTGGATGTATGAGTATGGTGTGACAGAGTAAGATCATGTTGTTGTTGATGTGTAAATTGATTCATGATTTATCTAAGAGGTATGTTCTTTTTTTGTTTTTTTTTTGTTTTTTGTTTATAGGTGAATGTTACCATCAAAGTTTTGCAGTTGGCTGAAGATAGACCAGGCATGACCCGTAGCCACCAAAAAATGTCCAGACGATCGTATGATGTCGCAGACCAGACAAGAAGTGTCTCATTAACAGTCTGGGGTGGTGATGGCTTGCAAGTTGGCAAGTGGTATAGATTGACTAATATATCATTCGGAAATTTGGTGGATGCACATGTTTGTCTACAACAGCACAATCAACAATTACAATTGTCCCGGATGTTTCATGCACTGTGGCACAAATAATGGAAAATTTTGACCGAAAGGAAGGTGAAATTGTCACAGCAGACGTGAAGGTAGACTATTTGTGCCCAAGACAGCATCCTTTATCTTCAGTGAACCTGGCAACATCACTTACCAGATGTCAGCAATGTGATGCATTTTGCCATACGTCCAGAGTTGTGTCTGTATTGCGAGGTATTTTGACCATTGAAGAGAGCAGTGGCAGAATGAACAATTTTGTCCTGGATGACTTTCTGCTTCGGAAACTTCTGAATGTGCCAAGTGGCAGCACTCCAGATCCTGATGTTCTGGTGTTGAGATTGTTAGGTGAGGGATCTACGCGACTGCACCTAAAGTTTCGTGGACAGCATGTTCTGGATGTGGCATTTGTGGCAGATGTCAACACGGCAAGTTCATCTTCTGTACCACAAAGTACGGAGTGCAGTGCAAGCTTGTCTAACATGAGCGAATGTACAGCTACGACTGATGACATGATGCTGGAAGAATTTTTTGCGGAAGTTCAAACAGAAGAGTCAGCTAATTTGGATGTAGAAGAGAAGAATGAAGGATGTGTAGAAAAGCAAGAAGGTTCTAATACTTCTGAAGGCTCTGTTGGAAAGCTAATGCAGGAAAGAAGAGAAGTAGTGGTTGGAGTTGTGGCAGAGTGTCGGAAAGGTATTCAAAAGGGTGTAAAGGGAAAGAGTAAGAAATAAAGTGTATTTGTGGAGTTTGATACAATGTGTAATTTTTTTTAATAGTTTTTATAGATGTAAATTTCGACCTGAAGTGTTTAGGTGGTAGTTATCTGAGACAACTATAATGTTTTAGGTGAATAAGAGATGTTAAAAGTGGTCAATGTTTTATTTCTTTCTTTTTTTTATTACAATATAATTTATATGTTGAGTATATGTTGATGCATATGTTGAGTAATTGCTATGTGCCTATTAGCAATGATTTTGTTGAAGGTTGGTAAAGGTAGCTGTTATGTTTTTGTTTAATATTCAGGGAAAGAGACTCTTAAACAATTTTGTTTACATTTCTGGAGATTTTTACAGGTTCATTTTGAGTATCCTTCAGTAATGTGGTACATATTTTGTATTTGTGCAATATTTATTTTTGATGTGAAACTATGTTGTTGTTGTAATGGGCCTAAAGTGTTAGTTTTGTTGAAATTTGCCCAGATTGTAAAATAAAGTGAAATGTTAACTATTGCACTATTGCTCATTGAATATGTTTTTTTTTTTTTTTGGAGTTGGGTGGGGTGGGGGTGGGGTTAACATTAATTAGACCGAGGTTGCCGAAATGATGTTTATGTATTATGCATGTTATGCATGCTTTTTATGTTAGCTTTATTGTCTGATACTTTAGTTTCAATAAATCTTTAATATACAAATAGTTCACTTTTTTAGGTCCTGACTGCCAACAGTTGAGTCACTGATTTAGTGAGTCGCTTATAGGAAAAGATATTCATTTGTTACCTAGCTACAGGATCAATAGTGCTGCTATCATTATTTTTGTAATGTTGATTTATTTCCCTTTAGACACAACTACATATGCAAATTATCTCCAAGTCGATGGCAGCAAGAAGATGAAAGAGATGATTCATCATAAAGATTGTTTCATAGGAAGCAGTACATACTGGGTGAAAAACTAAACCTGCTTGTTTAAGTATCACTGAAGTTATTTATTTATTTATTTTGTTTATTACACTATTTTCACATTTATCTGCAATTATAATGTGTTTTAATTATTATTCCATCCACTAGAGGGCGCATGTATTATTGTTAGAGATAGGGTATTCCGGGTTTGCCCGGAAGTGAAGCCATTTTGTCTACTAGCTGGGCAAGGTAAGATGTATGGTGTTCTTTCTGTCTCTAATCCTAATCATCTGTGCATTATTGTTAGTCATCCGTGATATTTTGAAGTTATTCTAAGTAGTTTTTTGTGTGTTTGCATATTGTGTGGCTGTATTTTGTACATAAATGTTGAAAGGCAACGTTTTATTTCAGTTCTAGATTCTTAATTGACCGGGACAGTAATTTGATTATAAGACGAAATAAATCTCTATTTTTTTTTACAGTGTTTGTGGTGTTGTGATTGTTATTATTAGTTTAATAGTTAGTAGTTCATGTAGTTTATTCTTAGTATTGAGATGTTTGGAAAGTAAGGGTGTAATTGTTAATTGCTCGAGCTTCATCTGTTTTTCTTCTTGGTTGAATTTATCATTAGCTTCAGTTTTAAAGGATAGTTAAAAAAACAAAAAACAGTTTTGTGTTATATTTACTCATATTTTGTTGACGATGTAAATTCTGTCTAGATACATTAGTATATTGTATAGTGCATGCAGTGCGTCCTCAAGACAACGTGTAGCACGTGCAGTGCATGGGCAAGACACGTGATAAATGTTATTCATATGGTGCATTCAAGTCCTCCTGGGAAGTTTGTATTTATGAGGTGGAAAGTCGTGTGTATGACGGTAAGTGTCTTTCAAGTCACTTTCGTTGGAGTATGATGGCGGTCTTGTCTAAATTAATTACACAAAATAACAACACTTCTGCTTCTAGAAAATGTAGAGCAAAGAATGTGCATTAGTTGTATGTTGCTTTTTTATGTTTTTTAATTAATTTATGAAGCCATTGTAAAATTTATTGTTACATATTACATTTTTATATTGTGATGCTATCGTATTTTTTTGCTGGGAATCAGCTTACTTCGTTGTAAATAGAAAAGCCTGACAATGTCACTGCTAAATACTTGTAAGTATTGTGGTATTTCACTATGTTTCTGATTGACACTCCCCCAACTCGTACAGATCGGAGATTAAAGAAAATTACGAGATTCCCACTGGTATTTACGACATTGTGGTGGCGTTCATGTCGGTTCTGCTCGTAAATACGATCTTTCCGATATGACTTGAATGCACCATTAGTCTTTTTAACTAAAGCTTATTTTTTAACCATTTGTTGTGTAAATGTATTATTCTTTGTTATGAAATTTTTCCATGTACCATGAATATGAAATCGAAATTACATACTTTAATAATCATTATTAAATCGTAATTGTAATAATCGTACTTTATCAGTCTCATGTTTCACTTGTTGTTAAACGTTTTTCTGTGTTTGTTGTGTACATAACTGAAAGCATAATAAGTTTGTGATTGGAAGAGAGAGGGCAGATAACTAATACGTGACATGATTGACAGTCAAGTCACATAAGCAATCATGAAAACATACTTGATACAGCATTTTAAATCAGTGATGCTCATTAGATCACATAATTTAGTGGATAAACAATAGAATTAGATTATATGTAAAACAAAAAAAATGAAAGTATACCTAATGATATCAGTATCTCTCTTAATAAACAATTTTGACTAAAAGCCATAATTGGCCGTGTTTAGTGATGCTTGCATTAAAATGTAGTGTGAAGTCTTTAAATGTATTTCTTTATATGTTATAAATTTTTTCTCAATTTTGTTGCAGAAGATTTGCAGAAACGTGATTTGAGGTAAGATGATAGTTCTTTTGATATTGCAATAATATGTCCAACAGTGAAGTATTTTAGGTAAAGTAGTGAATGTTTCACAATTATTTTAATAGATAGCGTGTTGATAAGATTTGTGTAATATACTGTGTATTCTGTAAATAGTTATTATATGTGCTTTCTGAAGATATGTCTAATACATTTTTTTTATTTTAATATATTCTTTTTATTTATAGGTAAGAAAAACTCAAATGTTTATAATTTTTTGTAGGCCTAGAGTGAATGTAGTTATAAAGGTCATGAAAATCTACATTGAGACATTTATAGTGCAAAAGATATTGATTTCAGTACAAGAAGTTACGTTAAAGTAAAATATTAATCCCTCACACAACAATTATTTTATTGTATTTTAAATGAGGAAAGCATTTCAATTAAGATGGACTTTATTAATTGCAAATAGTCTGGCTGTGCTTAATGGGTATTTATTATACTCATTAAGCTCACATCATGTTTTATTAAAAATTCTTGTTTATTTTAAACAGCCTTTTTAAATAATAATTGAAAAATGTTTTATTTTAAGGCACAAAGTTAATCACACAGACACACAAAAACAGAACTATAAAATCAAGCAACGATGCATTCAATTTGATCACTTATATATAATATACATGATTTTCCACTTTCTACTTTCCAGTTTAAATAATTTTGCTAAAGTTTGTTGTTTAGCACATTTTGAAATAATGAAAACAATCATGAGTAGTTGGTGGTGGTGTTGGAATTTGAATAATGATTTATCCTTTATGATCATAAGTTAGTTTTGTTTCAACACTTTTGAATTGCTGTGTGTGAATATAAATAGATGCACACAGATTTGTATGTGTGCTTATGATATAATGCAATAGAAAATTTGCACATTTACTGCATTTTGAAACTGTTTGGGAAAATAATCTCTAAACTGAACATTATTTAATAATTATTTGACACCATTTGTAAGTTAAAAATGGGGTAAAGGTCTTTAGAATGCAAAGAAGCTAAATTATTGTTCATTGCTACAAAGAAATAAATAAAATATGTAACTTTATGATTTCACCACTAGATGTCAGTATAGCTCTAATTAAAACAGGGTTTTGTAGGGATTTAAAGAATTGTGTATTTGTTATCAATGGCTTTTTAGTGCAATCTGTTTATTGAAAAGCATAATGACTGCAGGTTAATTTTATGTTTGTTATGTATGTGAGTAATTATGTTCTGTTTGGTTATTATGGTTAGCTAATATGTTAATAGTTGTGAGTTTAGTTACCATTCAGTTTTATCAGTTAAACATTTTAAAACGAAAAGGTTAATGCTTGTATTTATTTCATTTTTTCATATATAAACATTGTAAGTGCAAAAGACCAAAGTAAGGAGAGTAGCATGCAATATTATTGTTACTAAACATTATTGTAATGTGAACTAAATTTAAAAAAATTCTTTAATGTATTTTTTGTTAATTATTATGCAGTAATATGTCATTTAATTTATCTTCCTATATTTTGTGTATGTGCAGATGCCTCGGACGAAGCAGTCTCAGCGTTCTCAGGCAGCCAAGAGGAGAATCGCGGACAGGCTGGCTGCTAATCCTGAAGAGATTTTGCAGCCTCCTAAACAAAGAAAAGAAATACAAGAGCCTGATCCTAATTTTGCCAATTGTTCCGAATTTTCCAATTGTTCCGAATTTGCCAATTGTTCCGAATTTGCCAATTTTACCAATTCTTACCCAAAGTCTGATTCAGACGCTAATTCAAAGTCTATGCCAAAGTTTCCAAAAGATGCTGAGATGACTATGCATGCTGTTTCTTATGTGTCTCCACAGACTTCCTATATCAGAGGCTCTTTTCATCAAGGACATCCCCGCTTCAATCCCAATGGTGGTAAGCAATGTGCTGCAAACAGTTTAATTGCCATTGTCATGTCTAAGATGAAAAATGTGTTGCAGTGGACCATCAGTGACCTGAATGATGTTCTGATTCACGGAAATGACCTGTACAGTGCCATGAGAGATGCAGGGAAAATCAACGATCACTTAGATGGCTACATGGAAGTTGCTGAGCTGCCTGACACACACATGCTGAATAATTGTACTTTTTCAATAAAGTATGGACAATTACACACAGGGTTGTTTGGCATTTCTAATTATGATGAAGGTCTGCAAGGCTTCGCCATGTCATTTGATGAAGCAGTAAAACAAGCATTCCAGAGGTTTGATGCATGTTTGGTAAATATGAACCACACCATATGTGCAGCTGTTAGACAAGGTTCATGGTATGCAGTGATTGATCCACATTCCCGACACTGTGATGGAACAATGGCAGCTTACGGTAAGAGTGTAGTGACTTTCTATGGCAGCATAGAATCTTTACTCATTCATTTCAAGAGACTTGGTGCATCCTTGAATGCAAAAAATCATCCTTTTGAGGTAACGGGGGTTGAGGTGACTAAGTGTGTACAAAAGTCAAAATGTTTCTCTCCCTATGTCTCTACTACTGAACATAATGAGATGAAAATGAATGCTGGTACTGATGTATGTCCCCAGAGATCTTGCATAAGAGGCTCTTTCCATCAAGGACATCCCTGTTTCAATCCCAATGGTGGTAAGCAATGTGCTGCAAACAGTTTAATTGCCATTGTCATGTCTAAGATGAAAAATGTGTTGCAGTGGACCGTCAGTGACCTGAATGATGTCCTCATTCACGGAGATGACCTGTACAGTGCCATGAGAGATGCAGGGAAAATCAACGATTGCACAGATGGCTACATTCAGGTTGCTGAGCTGCCTGACACACACACGTTGAATAATTGCACTTTTTCAATAAAGTATGGACAATTGCTCACAGGGTTGTTTGGCATTTCTCATTATGATGAAGGTCTACAAGGGTTTGCCATGTCATTTGATGAAGCAGTAAAACAAGCATTCCAGAGGTTTGATGCATGTTTGGTAAATATGAACCACACCATATGTGCAGTTGTCAGACAAGGTTCATGGTATGCAGTGATTGATCCACATTCCCGACACTGTGATGGAACATATGCACAGTATGGTAAGAGTATAGTGACTTTCTATGGCAGCATAGAATCTTTGCTCATTCACTTCAGGAGACTTGGTGCATCATTGATTGCAAAAAATCGTCCTTTTGAGGTAACTGGGGTCGAGGCAAATATGATTAATGATAACACTCTCTGCAATCGTTTGGTGTGCCTTCCAGTGGTGGAAGAAAATACTGAAGCAGAACCAGTGAGTAGAGGTATGAAATCAGAAATGGAAAGTTGCAGTAATACTCTGACTGATTTTATCAAAACAGATGCAATACCTGTGCATGAAACACGTACACAAATTGACAAAGATATTCAAAATAATCAGGTGATATGTAATCCTGTGATGGAAAATACTAAAATAGAAAAAATGACTGAGGGTATAAAATCAGAAATGGAAAGTTGCAGTTACTCTTTGACTGATTTCTCTAGTGCAGATGAAATATATTTTGTTCAAAGTTATGCACAAAAGAAAACGGAAATGCCCAGTGCATGCCCAAGAAATGAAAATGCAGCAGATGTTGAATTCATTTCACAAACTGACACTGTTTGTTTTCAGTTTAGTCCATTAACAGTACAGCAACAAAAAAATATTTGCTTGAAGCTAAACATTGTACATGTTTCAATTGAACAAAATTATCCAAATGAAAGTGTTGAAGTGGCTGAACCTTGTAAAACCAAAGATATTGTGGGTGATGGTAACTGCTTTTTCAGATCAATAGCTTATGCTGTAACTGGAAGTGAAAAAGAACACAGAAAAGTGAGACGTGCTGTTGTATCTCATATTCTCCAAAATGAAGAAAGGTACATTCAGTATCTCAGACAAGGACACAGTTCTGTTGGGAACTATATTGCCACTTCGAGAATGAAATATGTTGGAACTTGGGCATCAGAGCTAGAAATACAAGCAGCCAGTGATTTAATTGGTGTAGACATATTTACTTTTACTCAAGAGAAATGGCTTAAGTATTCAGCCTTAAATGCCACATCAAACAGACAGAGCTGTCAATACAAGGGGATTTACTTGAAACATGCTAATAGTTGTCATTATGAAGTAGTTTTATGTGTGAAAAAAAAGGATGGTAGCTGTGCTTCAATTTGTAAATTACCAGTTGAAGTTTCCATGTTTCCTGCATCATTAAATCCCAAGTCAGACCCACTTAAGCTTTATAGACAGAAAGTCCAATACAATAGTAATCATGACTTAAATGAGGGGAAAAAAATGAAAGCAATGAAAAGATATCATGAGGATGAAATGTACAAACATAGGAAAATTAAATCTGGTATTAAAATGTATAATGAAAATGAACACTATCAAGAAAAATTAAAAATATTAAGCAAAAATAAATATGAATCGCGCTGTCAATCTTTGAAAAGGTATTCTATTGACAAATACGCAGGGAATACAGCACACAGGGAATTTTTGAAGCAGTATTCTATTGACAAATACGCAGAGAATACCGCACACAGGGAATGTTTGAAGCAGCATTCTATTGACAAATACGCAGAGAATACCGCACACAGGGAATCTTTGAAGCAGCATTCTATTGACAAATACGCAGAGAATACCGCACACAGGGAATCTTTGAAGCAGCATTCTATTGACAAATACGCAGAGAATACCGCACACAGGGAATCTTTGAAGCAGCATTCTATTGACAAATACGCAGAGAATACCGCACACAGGGAATCTTTGAAGCAGTATTCTATTGACAAATACGCAGAGAATACCGCACACAGGGAATCTTTGAAGCAGCATTCTATTGACAAATACGCAGAGAATACCGCACACAGGGAATCTTTGAAGCAGCATTCTATTGACAAATACGCAGAGAATACCGCACACAGGGAATCTTTGAAGCAGCATTCTATTGACAAATACGCAGAGAATACCGCACACAGGGAATCTTTGAAGCAGCATTCTATTGACAAATACGCAGAGAATACCGCACATAGGGAATCTTTGAAGCAGCATTCTATTGACAAATACGCAGAGAATACCGCACACAGGGAATCTTTGAAGCAGCATTCTATTGACAAATACGCAGAGAATACCGCACACAGAGAATCTTTGAAGCAGTACTCTATGGACAAATATGCACAGAATACCGCACACAGGGAATGTTTGAAACAGTACAGTATTAGAAAATATAGTGAAGATGAAATGCACAAGACTAAGGTGATTCATTATAACAAAGAGAAATATAAAAATGATATTATTTTTGCTAGTAGCATTAAAATTAGAAATGCTGTAACTCATCATGAGGCAGAGATCAAAAGGAAAGAGATTGATTGTGTGATTGAACAATTTAAAGAAAAAATATCAATAGGTCCTGAATATGTATGTTCAGTTTGTCATCGCTGCTGCTTTAAAATGCAGGTGAAATACTGTAATAAAAATAAATATATTCAAAAATCTATCCAGGCTGGCTGCATTGCAGAAAAATGTATAACAATGAATTATTTTCATAAATGTAATAAAGACTGCAGTGAAGAATGTGTGTATAAAAATAGTCCAGCGGAATATTTGTGGATTTGTCACACATGTGATAGAAAAATTTCTGAAGGTAAAATGCCTGCTGAAAGTGTTGCAAACAATCTCACTCTGGATCCTATTCCTCCTGAATTGAGCTGTTTAAACTCTCTTGAGCAACATCTAATAGCGAAGCATATCCCATTCATGAAAATGATGGCATTACCACGAGGTGGACAGAATGGTGTTCATGGACCAGTGACTTGTGTTCCATCTAATGTTACAGATGTGGTGAATGTTTTACCAAGATCAGAAGATGAGGATTTGATGATTCGTGTAAAGCTTAAGAGAAAACTGACATATAAAGGACACTATGAATATAAGTTTGTGCACGTTGATAAGGTAAAAACTGCTTTAAAATACCTACAACAATATAACAAGTGCTATACAGATGTAGAGTTTAATGAAAGTTGGATTAATCCTCTGAGTAAAACAGAAGAACAAATAAATGATAAAAGTGATAACAATGAACGAGACTTGGACACATGTCAGGGCATATGTGTTAATAAAGAGTATGATATTGAAAATGAAGACAATGACATCACTGATGAGACACTTCATGATCGACAGCAACATGGTTTGTTTATGGATTCGTGTTTGCAACCAGTTGACATTGCACAAGAGGTGTTAGATCAACATTTTGATGGAATTATGTCACTTGCACCAGCAGAGGGCAACAATCCAGTGAGAATGTTAATGGATGAAACTAATGAAGCAAAATGCTTTCCAGTTCTCTTCCCAAATGGAACAGGAACATTTCATGATTCACGACCTGAAAAATTAACACTGTCTAGATATTTAAATAATAGAATCCTAAATGCAGATGGACGTTTTGCTCAAAACCTGGACTACATCTTTTATGGACAATATTTGTCTGAGCTTAATCAAGTGATCTCAAATGTATCTATTGCTTTAAGGAAAGGCTATGACACAAGCAACAAAACAAAAATTACTTCAGAAATGCTGACAAACAAAGAATCCCTGCAAAAGATTTTAAATTTTGATCAGGGTTATAAATTTTTGAAACCTGTGAGAGGGACTCCTGTTTTTTGGCAAAGTGTTCAAAAAGATTTATTTGCAATGGTTAGACAATTAGGTATTCCAACATGGTTTTGCTCATTTTCATCAGCGGATTTGCGATGGACAGAGCTAATGCAATGTATTGTAAAACAAGAGGGCTGTCAAACACCTATTGATAAATTGGATTGGTCTGATAGATGTGGGATGTTGAAACGTAATCCTGTAACTGCTGCCAGAATGTTTGATTATCGATTTCACTACTTTCTGAAAGATGTTATTATGTCTCCAGCCCAACCAATTGGAAAAATAATAGATTATTTCTATCGAATAGAATTCCAACAACGTGGTTCACCTCATACACATTGTCTGTTTTGGGTTGAAAATGCACCTCAAGTGGACAGAGATGATGATAATGAAGTTGTAGCATTTGTTGATCGCTATGTCACTTGTGAAATGCCACCTGAACAGCAAAAAGAAATGCATGAAATAGTGAGCAGTGTGCAACAACACAGTAAAAGACATGCAAAAACATGTAAAAAGAAAGGAACTGTGTGTAGATTCAACTTTCCACGTCCACCAAGCAAAAATACTTTTATTACAAGAAGCAGCAAGAGTGATAAAGATGAAAAAGAAACTGATGATGAAAAAAATGAAAGCCAATACAAAAAGACAAACTGTAAACAAATATCAAAAGAGTTAGCTGAAGCTGTAATGAAAAAAGTCAGAGAATGTTTATTGAATAGCGATGTTGCATTTGATTCAGTTGACTCTATGTTTGCATCTATTGGTATAAATCAAGAGACATTTGAAATGGCATACAATAGAATTACGAAAAAAACAAATGTTGTTTTGAAGAGAAAGCCAAGTGATGTATGGGTTAATCAATATAATCCTGATCTTCTGAGATGTTGGAATGCAAACATGGATATACAATTTGTTGTTGATGCTTACTCTTGTATAGTATATATAATTTCCTATATTTCCAAAGCTGAGAGAGAAATGGGTTTGCTGCTGGCTAATGCTCAAAAAGAAGCACACAGTCAAGGTAATATGGATGCAAAACAAGCTTTAAGAAAACTTGGCAGTGTGTTTTTACATAATCGAGAGGTCTCAGCTCAAGAAAGTGTTTATCGGCTGACTAACATGAAACTAAAAGAGGGGTCAAGGAAAGTAGTGTTCATTCCAACTGGAATTAATACAATAAGAATGAGTTTACCCTTAAACACTATACATAAAAAAGCTGAATGTGGAGATGACGACAGTGATGGCATATGGATGAAAAGCATCACAGAGAGATACAGAGCCCGTCCAAATACCAAAGAATTTACTGGAATGTGTTTAGCAACCTTTGCCTCAGAGTACAGAGTTTTGAGTAAATCTGAATACTCGTGTGCAGATAGAGTAAAACTGGAAAATGACATGGGCTTTGTGAGAAAACGAACTTGTTCAAATTGTGCCATTGTACGATATGCCCGTTTTTCACCCACTAAAAATCCAGAAAATTATTATCAAAGTATTTTGGAATTATTTTTGCCTCATTTTGTGCGAGATCAATTGAAGCCACCACATTTCCCTTCCCATCAGGAGTTTTATGAGACTGGATTTGTAACAATTTATAATGATGAGCTTGAGTCAGTGAAAATTATAGTTGACACAAACATGGCAAAATTTGAAAAAGAAGCAGACACAATACAAAGAGCTCAAGATGATTTAGAACAGCACGGACCAATGGAAGATGCTTGGGCCCAAATCTGTCCAGAAGCAGAACTTGAACGTTTGGAATGTCTAGAGAGTAAGAAACAACAAATAGAAACAGAGGAAGGTGATAATATTATACCTGATCTATTACCAAATGTAGGTCCTTCAAAACTAGAATCCAATCCATCTGCTATGACAAAGCAAGATGCTTTGGCTTTGCTACGGTCTTTGAATGAAAAGCAGTCACAAATCTTTTACAAAGTGCGGCAATGGTGTTTAGCAAAAGTACAAGGTGAAAACCCAGATCCATTTCATATGTTTATATCTGGTCCAGGAGGTGTTGGAAAGTCAGTGCTGATAAAAGCAATCTATTATGAAACCTCTCGCATACTTTCAAGGTTAACAGAGAACCCAGATGAGACACATGTGCTATTAACAGCACCAACTGGTGTTGCAGCTTACAACTTAAAAAATGCAGCTACAGTACATTCCACTCTGTCCATTGGAATAAATGCTACACTGCCATATCAACCACTTGGAGATGAAAAAATTAATTCCTTGAGAGCCAAATTTGGAAAACTGCAAATATTAATAATTGATGAAATTTCAATGGTTGATCATAAACTTCTGTCATATATTCATGGAAGATTGAGACAAATCAAACAAACAGGTGATTACTCTGCATTTGGAAATGTCTCTGTGATAGCAGTTGGAGATTTTTATCAGCTGTCTCCTGTTAAAGGAAAACCACTTTACACTGAACCAGTCAACGGTGTTAATCTTTGGGAAACTAACTTTCATTTTGTTGAACTTACAGAGATTATGCGTCAGAAGGACAAAAAGTTTGCAGAATTATTAAACCGTTTAAGGCTACGTAAAAAAGATGAAGTAATGCTTGAAGAAGATGTTAATATGCTTAAGAAATGTGAAACAGGTGATGGTGATGATAGTACAGATATCCATATTTATGCAACTAATAGTGAAGTTGATGATCACAATATATCAAAGTTACACAAAGTATGCACTGACACGGTTACTATAAATGCTCAAGATTTTGAAAGAAATGCTAAGAATGGCCGAATGGAAAAAAAGGATGGGTTTCATTCCAGAGTGCAGAACAGTAGTTTGGAAAAATCCCTTGAATTAGCCATTGATGCTCGAGTAATGCTGCTGAAAAATATTAATGTCTCAGATGGTCTTGTGAATGGAATCTTTGGGACAATTAAAGAATTTTGTTATGATGATGATGAAATGTTTCCATCAAAAATATATATCGAATTTGATGATGAACATGTTGGTAAAGAAGCTAGAGGTAAAAAAACATGTTTAAAACCTGGACTGGAGAAAAGTACACCAATTGAACCTGAAGAAGAAAAAGTAACAAGCACTGGTGGTGTCAGAAGGCAATATCCTTTGAGACTGGCCTGGGCGTGCACAGTTCACAAAGTACAAGGTCTGACAGTGAACAAAGCTGTTGTTTCAATGAAAAAGATATTTGCTCCAGGACAAGCATATGTAGCATTAAGTCGAGTGACCTGTCTTGATGGACTCATAATAGAAGATTTCAAAGAAAAAGTTATTTTTGCAAAAGACAACATTGAGCAAGCTCTACAGAGTATGCCTCCATTCATTGTTCCAAGGGAAATTACAGAAAGTGTAAAATTTCAAATTATGTTACACAATGTTCAAGGAGTCAATCCACATATTTTAGATATTCGCCAAGATAAGAGATATTTTCAAGCAGATATGATTTGTGTAACAGAGACATGGTTAAAACCAAACTATTTTGAGAATGAAATCAGTCTTACTGGATACTATTTTTATGATAAACCACGAAATGTTGCTTACGACACAAGTCAGGATGTTTTTGCTAAACTAAAAGAAGAAAATCATGGTGGTGTTGGTATCTATTATAGACAGAATGTAAAAGCTACTTTAGTTGATTTACCATGTATTAACATTGAATGTCTAACGTGCAATATACAACATTTAAACACAACCTTGGCAGTTGTGTATAGACCACCATCATATATCTTACCATTGTTTAGAGAGAGGTTGATTACCTTAATTAATCAAATAAACTGCTTACCAGGTGGAAAAATAATTTTAGGGGATTTCAATGAAAACCTTTTTAGTAATTCAACAATTCATGATGTTATGCAGCATTTTGGTTTTACACAAATTGTTGAAAAACCAACAACTGAAAATGGGACATTAATTGACCATGTATATATAAAAGATATTGACTTGGATAAACTTACGATTGACATAATGCCCACATACTTCAGCTATCATGACTGCATTGTGATGAAGTGGCTATAATGCATTGTCCACCGTAAGGGGGGGGGGGATACAGAGGTGGATGTTAATCAGTGGACAGCCTCTGTGGGAATTTATGCTGCCTTCATGTGCTATCGGAATTATTGTAAATAAAAGTTTCTTATTTCAAAATTTAATATGATTTTACATAAATATCTTTAATAACAAAATATTAATCAATGAGATTTCTTAAAGTAAAAGGCAAGAATCAACCTGCCTTCTATTGAAATTCCTATATTCCTATAGAGAATTAAATAAATTACGAAGACAAACTAAAAATGATGACTTAAGAAGCCAAAAGTAGGACATTTCCGATAGCACGTGAAGGCAGCAGTAGCCATTGGGATTGTTTAATTTTTTACTACTTTAAGTTGGTGTTAAGGTCATGTTCATATTTATGTTTATCTAAAATAAATAGCAGTATTCATTTTTTAGTTATTTAAACTTGTAATGAGTTAATATATTTAAAATATATTTATTGGATTCAAAAAGAATGCCATTTATTCAGAGGCCTTAACACCATACACTTTTTTTTTAAAACAATTACTCATTTTAATTGTTGTAGTTTTTATTATTATTATTATTATTATTCATTCATTCATTCATTCATTTGTCTTTGTTTGTTTCCAATATTTTATTGATCAAAATGTCTATGTAATATGCTTTTGTAATGACTTTGTATGCAGAAATTAATTTTACAGTTGGCATTGATCAAATTTACATTCAACTACTTAAAGAGGTGAAACTTCATTTTAAAACAGTAAGACATTGTATATAAAAGAGAAAGGAAAGACAAAGAGGAACTTTAAGAAATCTTGGACTATCTTAGCTACTTCATTTTCATCATATTACAACAGTTGGAGTATTCATGAACAGGTGAGACCATTTTTATCTTTTAAATTGGTCATAAGTTTTATAATATTAACATACAATTCTAAAATTACCACTATACAATATGTTTGCATTAGAAGAATATTTTGTTTAAATATAAAATATTGTGGTTAAAGTAACCATTTACAGTGTAATCCATTTGTATGTGTTGTAAAATTTAAAAAAAAGAATTCTAATCAGAATCTAATTCTCCTTAGGTACATCAAATGTAACATCAAATGTTGCTTTGATGACCACATCATCTTCATTATTAGGACAACATTCAACTCCAAGACCTCCTGGCATTTCCATTACATTTCCGTTTTCTACGTAAATCAGGAACAAACAGTTTGACTGCAGAGAACATTCTCCAGACCATTACAGCCCCATCACCATTATGGATTATTGATTCAAGGCAAGTTATTGACTCATGATCTCGGTATCATATGTGTGTGGCTGAATTCAGCTGCAAATCAAATAAGAGTGCAGTGTACCTTTTTCCACTGTTGACTGACCTTTTTTTTTTTTACTTTGAGCTAATTGCAGATTTAGCTTTCTGTTCTTGGCTCTCAGAAGAAGAAAACAATTTGATCATGTCATTTTACATTGCCATTTATGTAAAACGTAGTGTGCTGAACATTCTGAAATGCTTATCTCAATTCTATTTTAGTTGACCTTTCTTCATCTCATCAAAAAAGGATTTTTTTTTGTCTGCAGTAGCCTACTATCATTCACTGGATTGTTTGTGCATTTAATTATTTGTTTACATACTAAGTAAGACTATTGATCTTCTAGGATTTTCCTGCAGAACTGTAACAGAAATACTCAATTCAAACAACAATCATGACTCCATCTGTCTCGCTGAGGACAATATCTGCCTCACTTTGAACCAGAAACTGAGTCAGCCTTTTTGGATCCTTGGTACAGATAATGAGAGCCTGGAGTGTTTGACAACATCTAATGTCATATTTCACTGAGGATATTTTGTTGGCCTGCATGGACTGAAACTCAAACTGCTATCACTGAGAATTATCCTATGAGCTCAGTTACCATCAAGTTTTGTTATATTATGAGCTAAATTCTAAGCCAATCAATCCAATTCCAAGTAATGTCCATCACTGCTGATTCCACCCAACTTTAAGTATCTATTGTTGGAGCTTGTCTCTGTTGGCTCAAAGTCTCCTTTATCAACATGTTCACCTGGATTTACACTGTTCACAACTCCACCCATGTCGGTCAAGCTCCTTGTTCTATTGTGCATCTAACCTCCATCTGTTTAGTTGTGGGCCTCCATCACATCCTACCTTCTTACTTCTTATCCACTGTATTATTTGTTTCTGCTACATCCTAAGTCTCATCAGTCTTTGCCTGCTCCTCTCCAACCTTTTGAACCACTTTTTGTTGCTTCTGTTGAGCATTTTGCAGCACAACCACATACTTTTTAGTAGTGGGGCTTGGAGAGTAATGTCATGAAAATATTCTGATAGTTCAGTTTCAATCTGATTTAATTTTGAACATGTATTAACACAAAAACTTTACTACTTTCACATATATAACCCATTGAAATTGATGGAATGAATGAATGAATCATTTTAAATTTGTTGGATATTTTTAAAATGTTTTATGCTTTTTAAAATTTTCAGTAATTAAAAAAAAATGTACTTTTTACATTTCTAAACTCTGTAAATGTTTTTGACACTTTAAATTTGTTACTTCAAAGATATGTTTTATATATTATGTGCTTTTTGTTTTTGACATCTACACACTTTAATATCCAAACCATTGAAACTGAATGAATGAATGAATGAATTAATTAATTAATTAGGCTAATTAATATTTCCTTACTATTTTATATTTCTTATTTTCACATGCATTGTTTTTTTTTTTATATTTTATTGTCTTTATACTCATATACATTTTTTTGTTTGTTAATTGTATGTACTTGTTTTTTATATATAATTTTATATTGTGTAATATTTTTTAAATCTAATATGTGATTTTCCTTTTGCACATCTTATCACCTTTATAAATTATAAGGTTCTGTCTGCATTCTAGTTACTTTTTTAAGTAAGCTTCAAAGTTTTTTTATTGTATTTGTAAATGTATAATTTCCAGCTGATCGTATATTAACACAGTTTGCTACTTTAATACACCAACAATTGAAATGAATACATGTTAATTTACATTTATTGGATTTTTTAATGTATCTTTTTTTTTTTTAATTCCCCATGTAATAGTCAATATTTGATTTGTATTGAGTTGGTTTTGGTTTAATTCACAATATTTATTACTGCAATATACAAAAAAGTAAAATAATAATAATAATAATAATAATAAAATAAAATAAAAACAAAAGGTAATGAGAGAATTTGATGTTATTTAGACTACTATACAATATTATATGAAATTATTTTCAAATAGTTTAACTTTACTGTTTTTACTATTTGTCTTAACAAATGTTTCATTTGAACTCAGTATACAATAATTTTTTTTCTGAACCATATATATGCAAATAGAAACAATATAATGAAATTCCTAATAAATGCATTAATTATTTATTTCCTATAATATTTTAAAAATTGAACCTACTTTGTATGAGTATATGCAAAATTTCACCAACAAAAAAACTTCTTTCCATTAATTATATATTTGTATTTTTAGTAATAACTCAACCATATTGTGGCAGGCTTCAATGAGAACATTGGGGCAGACAGATTTACAGTTGTTTTAAGGGAATTTTAAACAACAGTTGCAGTATGTACAATATTTATATAAACAGTCCCAATGTCATGTGTGTTCTGTTGTCTGTCATGTTCTAGTTGCCATGTTGTTTGATTATGTTAATCCTTGCTCAGCTGTTCCCGTTTAGTTCCCTCATCCACTCCTGTGTATATATTCTCCCTGTTTAGTTCAGTCTCTGTCTGTTATTGTTTGTGTGTTAGCACTCTGTTGCATATGTGCCTGAATTAAAACCTGTTTCTTGTTATTCAGCCTTCATCTGTATTCTTCCTGTAACACCCAAACACTAATAAATTATATGATCATACACAGGTATAACTAGATTTTTTGATAACTTTATTAAACATCATTTATAAACTTTCAAAGTACAAATACATTTTTTTTCATACATTCATAGACAATTGAAAACCATAATTACATTTCCTATTGGTTAATTCCTTTTTAGAACTGTGCACACACTCAAAAAACAATGAATCAATCAGGTCCACCAATTGGCCTCTATAACTGATAAATGATACATAAAAAATACTTACTGCAAGCTAAAATTAATTAAATTTAATAATTAGCAAAATTATTTTGAAATAACCCTTTTATATCCACTAATGCAAAAGTTCAACTTTTTTTTATTATTATTAAACAACAGAGTCCAGAGAATTGTACTGCATTGGTTTTATTCAGATTGAGCAAAAAACCTGATTAGTATGCAAAAGTAGGTTTTTAAAATATTCTTGAATGAACGATTTGATTGACATAATAAATGATGGGTAACGAAATGTTTACTGCAAGTCTCCTTAAAGTTTCACATAATGTGGCACAATTGTCATTAATAATTCAACCGAAATTGAGTGATGCATTTTGACAAAATGTGATTGTAATCATTAATAGTGATTTTATCAAGTCTAAATATGCATTACAGAACAATATGACTACTTTAACCAGCAGGTGGCAGCAAAGGACCAGTCATTAGCCTACTTTCAGTTTAAAAATGGTCTGGTTTTGTACATTTTCCATGACTGCATTAAACATGTTTACACACACATTGTTGTAGATATTTGACATACATGATAGGTAAGAAAATCTTAGTGCAAGTCTTGTCTTTCTGACAACAGAATAATGAATGAATGATAAATGGGAATTTGGTTTTTCGCTTATATCTCGGGAACAGGACATCGAAAAATTCTGAAACTCAGAGGGTAGATAGAGCTCAACAGGCCCTGTGGAACGAGACCATCGCGGGGACAGTGAGTGTTGGGGGTCGGGAGTTACGCCTGGTCTAATGCGTATCTTTTTGTGCTTATATCTCAAGAACGCTCAGGCCAAATTGCACCAAACTCGAATCGAATCTAGTCGGGGAAAGGGCCTTTCCAACGAGCCCTTCCCCAAGGTCCTAGGAGGTAGGGCTCGGGAGTTACGGCCGTTTAAATTCGGGGGTCCCGCGAACTCGCGATCCGCGGGGGGGCGTTCCCGAGGCCCGAGACGGATGTGGCCGCTCAAGGGCCCGGAGGGGACCTTGCCATCCGAGTTTGAGCTCGCGGGGACTTTCGGTTCCTGAGTTAGAAGCAAAAATGTACCGGGATGTGACGTCATTGGCGGCCGCCATTTTAAATCGCGCCCGCTGGTTTTTGGCTAATATCTCGGCGAAAATTCAATGAAAATGTCTGAAATTCATAGTGTGGACAGACGTCATCTAGACTGTTCGAATGAGCTCGGTGCTGGCTGGATTGGTTGAGATTTCGTTTATAAACATAGGAATATTGTCATTTTTCATCATTATAACTGTTATAACTTCTATACCTGTTGCCCAATCTTCACAAAAATTGTCATGCTTATTTAGAACAATATTTGGCATATGCTCACTTATTTTCGTGAAGTTCCGAGTTTTGGTTTAGGATTTATAGGCTTTTGAGTACATTTTGCCACACCCATTTTCTAAATGACCCTGTTATAGGAACCCAAATGATAAAGTTCAATTGTTTTCGATAATTATTGATCTAGAGAGTCCATAGAATTGTCCTACACTGGTTTCATTCCGATCGGGCAAAAAACCTAGGACTAGTTCGCAAAAGTAGGTTTTTCACATATTTGCGAATAATTAATGAAAGATTTGATTGACAGCATTGGTTCTTGAGGCAAAGTTGTTCAGCATGAGGAGATCTATCAAATGATATGCATATTGTGTGGTTTTATGAAACACCACGTGATTACCGAGGCATAAAACTCGTTAGCGCCAACTTGTGGCCGATTTCTTTCAAAATTCTTACAGACCTCTAGGACCATGAGTTGAACATGCCCATCGAGTTTCGTTCCGATCGGCCTCCGTTAACCTGGTCTAATAGGTGCTCAAACTTCATTGGCCGATGGCGGCCATGTTTTTTGAGATACATCAATATCCTCATAGACCATCATGCCCCCTTGGACCAAGACACTGCATGCCAAATTTCAAGTCGATCGGACTAACGGTTGCATAGTTACAGCTGTTTTCACGTTTTTTCCAAGTTATAGCGCCACCTCGAGGCAAATCGACGCTATATTTTTATCGTGACCAAAGAAGGAGCCCAGACACATGTGTACTGAGTTTGGTGCAAATATCTCATTTCGTTCTCGAGTTATTGCCATTTTAGTAAAAGTGGCTCCGCCCACATCGTACATTTTGGTGTCCCTGAATCGACCGTGAATCGAAAATTCAACTTTTTTTCGATAATTATTGATATTCACACTCCAGAGAACATTTCTGCACTGGTTTGGTTCCGATTGGGCAAAAAACCTAGGACTAGTTCGAAAAGTAGGTTTTGGACAAAATTCAAAATGGCGGGAAAACGGGACCTCGCAGCGCGAATCTTTTTTTCTATGCTTTTCACCGCCTTGATCCAAGGATTCCAAATATGTAATTTTTTTAATCTGCGACAAACGGTTTAGGAGTTATGAGCCATTTTGCGCATTTGATCGCTGTAGCGCCACCTATTGGCCAATTTGGGTCATACTTTGTCAACCTCTCCTCGATTTTTGTACTATCATTTGACAAAGTTTCAAGTCTTTAGGCCTTACGGTTTGGGCTGCACGATGCGTTTTACGGCAGAAGAAAAAGAATAATAATAATAATAATAATAATAATAATAATAATAATAATAAAAATCAGCACAATAACAATAGGGTTTCAGCACTACGTGCTTGAACCCCTAATAATAAAAATCAGCACAATAACAATAGGGTTTCAGCACTACGTGCTTGAAACCCTAATTAAAGCTGCAAGCAGCATTTACCGGGGTTCAAGCATTTAAGGCCTTTAAGCACATAATAAGTTATTATATTTGATTTAGCAAGCATGTAAACATTTAGATCATAGACGGAAAAGGCCATTTACAGCCAATACAGGCAATTCAGTAAGGAAAAACATGGTTTTTAAAGGTTTTTTGACAGTTATAGCGCCATCTGTTGCCCGATCTCCACCACTTTTTTTGGGTGTCCTCAGAGTTTGCCCATACATATGTGTGCCAAATTTGGTGAAAATATCTCATTCCGTTTTGAAGTTATAGACAGTTATATATAAGAGAGCGTAAAAAATGACCCATGAAAGACTTTTATTGGATTTTTTTGCCACTTCCCATCAAAATTTTGACATTTGGGCTTTTGCATATAGTAAACCAACTTAGGTTCCGTGTTTTCTACGCTGGTTTCGTGACGATCGGACTAACGGTTTCGAAGATATCCGCAAAAGTTTTTTAAGCGCTAAATCACAACGTAGCACAAACCATAGGCTGAAACCTACCATATTTGGTATCGTTAGACTCGGCAAGGATTCAGGAGTCTAAAGAAGTGACTCCCGTGAAAATAAGTCAGACACATCCAAAGTTATATATATTTTCATCTAAAACCATTAAAACCATATGTTTTTTTAAAGTTTTTTCACAATTATAGCGCCATCTATTGTCCGATTTACACAAAAATTGGCATGCTTCTTTAGAGTCATATGCTGCATGTGCTCAACTATTTTGGTGAAGTTCTGAGTTTTTGTTTAGGTTTTATAGGCTTTTAGGTATATTTAGCCACGCCCATTTTCTAAATGACCCAGTTATTGCGACCCAAAGGGTAAAGTTAAACTTTTTTTTAATAATTATTGATCTAGAGAGTCCATAGAATTGTCCTACACTGGTTTCGTTCCGATCGGGCGAAAAACCTAGGACTAGTTCGCAAAAGTAGGTTTTTCACATATTTGCGAATAATTAATGAACGATTTGATTGACAGCATTGGTTCTTGAGGCAAAGTTGTTCAGCATGAGGAGATCTATCAAATGATATGCATATTATGTGGTTTTATGAAACATCACGTGATTACCGAGGCGTAAAACTCGTTAGCGCCAACTTGTGGCCGATTTCTTTCAAAATTCTTACAGACCTCTAGGTCCATGAGTTGAACATGCCCATCGAGTTTCGTTCCGATCGGCCTCCGTTAACCTTGTCTAATAGGTGCTCAAATTTCATTGGCCGATGGCGGCCATGTTTTTTGAGATACACCAATGTCTTCATAGAATATCATGCCCCCTTGGACCAAGACACTGCATGCCAAATTTCAAGTCAATTGGACTAACGGTTGCATAGTTACAGCTGTTTTTATGTTTTTTTCAAGTTATAGCGCCACCTAGTGTCCTATCGACGCAGTTTTTTTATCGTGACCAAAGATTAAGCCCCTAAACATGTGTACCAAGTTTGGTGCAAATATCTCATTTCGTTCTTGAGTTATCGCCATTTTAGTAAAAGTGGCTCCGCCTTTAGCGTACGTTTTGGCGCCCCTTAGCGACCATTAATCAAAATTTCAACTTTTTTTTGATAACTTTTGATAGTCAGAGTCCAGAGAACATTTCTGCACTGGTTTGGTTCCGATCGGGCGAAAAACCTAGGACTAGTTCGCAAAAGTAGGTTTTTGACAAAATTCAAAATGGCGGAAAAATTTTCCAGGCGGAAATGAAATCGGAGATATACGTTTTGTTCGCCAAGGTCTCAGCTTTCCAATGATATAAGACACTTGAGCCTGTGACACACGGTTTAGGAGTTATGAGCCATTTCGCGCATTTGATTGCTGTAGCGCCACCTATTGGCCGATTTCGGTCATACTTTGTCAACCTCTCCTCGATTTTTGTACTATCATTTGACAAAGTTTCAAGTCTCTAGGCCTTACGGTTTGGGCTGCACGATGCGTTTTACGGCAGAAGAAAAAGAATAATAATAATTAAAGCTGCAAGCAGCATTTACCGGGGTTCAAGCATTTAAGGCCTTTAAGCACATAATAAGTCATTATATTTGATTTAGCAAGCATGTAAACATTTAGATCATAGACGGAAAAGGCCATTTACAGCCAATACAGGCAATTCAGTAAGGAAAAACATGGTTTTTAAAGGTTTTTTGACAGTTACAGCGCCATCTGTTGCCTGATCTCCACCACTTTTTTTGGGTGTCCTCAGAGTTTGCCCATACATATGTGTGCCAAATTTGGTGAAAATATCTCATTCCGTTTTGAAGTTATAGACAGTTATATATAAGAGAGCGTAAAAAATGACCCATGAAAGACTTTTATTGGATTTTTTTGCCACTTCCCATCAAAATTTTGACATTTGGGCTTTTGCATATAGTAAACCAACTTAGGTTCCGTGTTTTCTACGGTGGTTTCGTGACGATCGGACTAACGGTTTCGAAGATATTCGCAAAAGTTTTTTAAGCGCTAAATCACAACGTAGCACAAACCATAGGCCGAAACCTACCATATTTGGTATCGTTAGACTCGGCAAGGATTCAGGAGTCTAAAGAAGTGACTCCCGTGAAAATAAGTCAGACACATCCAAAGTTATATATATTTTCATCTAAAACCATTAAAACCATATGTTTTTTAAAGTTTTTTCACAATTATAGCGCCACCTATTGTCCGATTTACACGAAAATTGGCATGCTTCTTTAGAGTCATATGCTGCATGTGCTCACCTATTTTGGTGAAGTTCTGAGCTTTTGTTTAGGTTTTATAGGCTTTTGGGTATATTTAGCCACGCCCATTTTCTAAATGACCCTGTGATATCGAACCAAAGGGCAAAGTTCAACTTTTTTTTTGATAATTATTGATCTAGAGAGTCCATAGAATTGTCCTACACTGGTTTCGTTCCGATCGGGCGAAAAACCTAGGACTAGTTCGCAAAAGTAGGTTTTTCACATATTTGCGAATAATTAATGAACGATTTGATTGACAGCATTGGTTCTTGAGGCAAATTTGTTCATCATGAGGAGATCTATCAAATGATATGCATGTTGTGTGGTTTTGTGACACACCACGTGATTACTGAGGCGTAAAACTCGTTAGCGCCAACTTGTGGCCGATTTCTTTCAAAATTCTTACAGACCTTTAGGACCATGAGTCGAACATGCCCATCGAGTTTCGTTCCGATCGACCTCCGTTAACCTTGTCTAATAGGTGCTCAAACTTCATTGGCCGATGGCGGCCATGTTTTTTGAGATACGCCAATGTCCTCATAGAATATCATGCCCCCTTGGACCAAGACACTGCATGCCAAATTTCAAGTCAATCGGACTAACGGTTGCATAGTTACAGCTGTTTTTATGTTTTTTTCAAGTTATAGCGCCAACTAGTGTCCAATCGACGCAGTTTTTTTATCATGACCAAAGATTAAGCCTTTAAACATGTGTACCGAGTTTGGTGCAAATATCTCATTTCGTTCTTGAGTTATAGCCATTTTAGTAAAAGTGGCTCCGCCCTTAGCGTACGTTTTGGCGCCCCTTAGCGACCGTTAATCAAAATTTCAACTTTTTTTTGATAACTTTTGATATTCTGAGTCCAGAGAACATTTCTGCACTGGTTTGGTTCCGATCGGACGAAAAACCTAGGACTAGTTCGCAAAAGTAGGTTTTTGACAAAATTCAAAATGGCGGAAAAATTTTCATACCGGAAATGAAATCGGAGATATACGTTTTGTTCGTCAAGGTCTCAGCTTTCCAATGATATAAGACACTTGAGTCTGTGACGCACGGTTTAGGAGTTATGAGCCATTTCGCGCATTTGATCGCTGTAGCGCCACCTATTGGCCGATTTGGGTCATACTTTGTCAACCTCTCCTCGATTTTTGTACTATCATTTGACAAAGTTTCAAGTCTCTAGGCCTTACGGTTTGGGCTGCACGATGCGTTTTACGGCAGAAGAAAAATAATAATAATAATAATAAAAATCAGGACAATTACAATAGGGTTTCAGCACTACGTGCTTGAACCCCTAATAATTAAAGCTGCAAGCAGCATTTACCGGGGTTCAAGCATTTAAGACCTTTAAGCAGATATGCATAAAAAGATATTTTAAAGTTTGAAAGATATTTAAGTTTTATTTAGCAAGCATGTCACCACTTAAATCACAGATGAACAGCTATGATATATGCTAAACCAAACACAGAGAAAGAAAAGGCTTAAACAATAATACGCATGTTTACTCATACACACACACACCACTTATTGGTTCACTTTCATTCTGTGTCAAAACAGTATCTGTTTTGTGTTTCAAGTATATTTCCATGTTAACTACATTAATTAAACATGCTTACAAACACATTTTGTTGCAAATATGGATTTTTGAAATCAATAATGAGGTAAGAAAATGCTTATTCCAGGTTTTCCCTTTAAAAATCATCATTTTCAGGTCTCAATGTAATTGTAATGTTGTATTATTGCAAAAAAACATATGTCAGATGAACAAATGAAGAGGTAAACCTTGACAAAATGTGATTTGTAATGATATTATAAGGATTTATATAGTTTAAAAGAGATATAACATGACAAAACCTTGGAAAAACCTTGAAATCTTGAACTATATTAGTGGCCTTCTACTGCCATCTGGTGGCAAATGACAATTTCAGGACATACAAAACATATGAACATTGTCATTCAACACATTTTTAACTGTTAAAGTTAGCTATTGTCCCGATCTCCATGAAATTGCTTGTTTAGAGTCATGTCACACGTCCTTGCTTATTTTCAGAAAGATCCGAGCATTCCTTGGAGAGATATATGGCTTTCAGGGACACTTGGTGAAGGCCACATTTTGAAATGACCCTTTTATATCCACTAATGCAAAAGTTCAACTTTTTTTGATTATTATTAAACAACAGAGTCCAGAGAACTGTACTGCATTGGTTTTATTCAGATTGAGCAAAAAACCTGATTAGCATGCAAAAGTAGGTTTTTAAAATATTCTTGAATGAACGATTTTATTGACATAATAAATGATGGGTAACGAAATGTTTACTGCAAGTCTCCTTAAAGTTTCACATAATGTGGCACAATTGTCATTAATAATTCAACCGAAATTGAGTGATGCATTTTGACAAAATGTGATTGTAATCATTAATAGTGATTTTATCAAGTCTAAATATGCATTACAGAACAATATGACTACTTTAACCAGCAGGTGGCAGCAAAGGACCAGTCATTAGCCTACTTTCAGTTTAAAAATGGTCTGGTTTTGTACATTTTCCATGATTGCATTAAACATGTTTACACACACATTGTTGTAGATATTTGAAATACATGATAGGTAAGAAAATCTTAGTGCAAATCTTGTCTTTCTGACAACAGAATAATGAATGAATGAATGATAAATGGGAATTTGGTTTTTCGCTTATATCTCGGGAACAGGACATCGAAAAATTCTGAAACTCAGAGGGTAGATAGTGCTCAACAGGCCCTGTGGAACGAGACCATCGCGGGGACAGTGAGTGTTGGGGGTCGGGAGTTACGCCTGGTCTAATGCGTATCTTTTTGTGCTTATATCTCAAGAACGCTCAGGCCAAATTGCACCAAACTCGAATCAAATCTAGTCGGGGAAAGGGCCTTTCCAACGAGCCCTTCCCCAAGGTCCTAGGAGGTAGGGCTCGGGAGTTACGGCCGTTTAAATTCGGGGGTCCCGCGAACTCGCGATCCGCGGGGGGGCGTTCCCGAGGCCCGAGACGGATGTGGCCGCTCAAGGGCCCGGAGGGGACCTTGCCATCCGAGTTTGAGCTCGCGGGGACTTTCGGTTCCTGAGTTAGAAGCAAAAATGTACCGGGATGTGACGTCATTGGCGGCCGCCATTTTAAATCGCGCCCGCTGGTTTTTGGCTAATATCTCGGCGAAAATTCAATGAAAATGTCTGAAATTCATAGTGTGGACAGACGTCATCTAGACTGTTCGAATGAGCTCGGTGCTGGCTGGATTGGTTGAGATTTCGTTTATAAACATAGGAATATTGTCATTTTTCATCATTGTAACTGTTATAACTTCTATACCTGTTGCCCAATCTTCACAAAAATTGTCATGCTTATTTAGAACAATATTTGGCATATGCTCACTTATTTTCGTGAAGTTCCGAGTTTTCGTTTAGGATTTATAGGCTTTTGAGTACATTTTGCCACACCCATTTTCTAAATGACCCTGTTATAGGAACCCAAATGATAAAGTTCAATTGTTTTCGATAATTATTGATCTAGAGAGTCCATAGAATTGTCCTACACTGGTTTCATTCCGATCGGGCAAAAAACCTAGGACTAGTTCGCAAAAGTAGGTTTTTCACATATTTGCGAATAATTAATGAAAGATTTGATTGACAGCATTGGTTCTTGAGGCAAAGTTGTTCAGCATGAGGAGATCTATCAAATGATATGCATATTGTGTGGTTTTATGAAACACCACGTGATTACCGAGGCATAAAACTCGTTAGCGCCAACTTGTGGCCGATTTCTTTCAAAATTCTTACAGACCTCTAGGACCATGAGTTGAACATGCCCATCGAGTTTCGTTCCGATCGGCCTCCGTTAACCTGGTCTAATAGGTGCTCAAACTTCATTGGCCGATGGCGGCCATGTTTTTTGAGATACATCAATATCCTCATAGACCATCATGCCCCCTTGGACCAAGACACTGCATGCCAAATTTCAAGTCGATCGGACTAACGGTTGCATAGTTACAGCTGTTTTCACGTTTTTTCCAAGTTATAGCGCCACCTCGAGGCAAATCGACGCTATATTTTTATCGTGACCAAAGAAGGAGCCCAGACACATGTGTACTGAGTTTGGTGCAAATATCTCATTTCGTTCTCGAGTTATTGCCATTTTAGTAAAAGTGGCTCCGCCCACATCGTACATTTTGGTGTCCCTGAATCGACCGTGAATCGAAAATTCAACTTTTTTTCGATAATTATTGATATTCACACTCCAGAGAACATTTCTGCACTGGTTTGGTTCCGATTGGGCAAAAAACCTAGGACTAGTTCGAAAAGTAGGTTTTGGACAAAATTCAAAATGGCGGGAAAACGGGACCTCGCAGCGCGAATCTTTTTTTCTATGCTTTTCACCGCCTTGATGCGAGGATTCCAAATATGTAATTTTTTTAATCTGCGACAAACGGTTTAGGAGTTATGAGCCATTTTGCGCATTTGATCGCTGTAGCGCCACCTATTGGCCAATTTGGGTCATACTTTGTCAACCTCTCCTCGATTTTTGTACTATCATTTGACAAAGTTTCAAGTCTTTAGGCCTTACGGTTTGGGCTGCACGATGCGTTTTACGGCAGAAGAAAAAGAATAATAATAATAATAATAATAATAATAATAATAATAATAATAATAAAAATCAGCACAATAACAATAGGGTTTCAGCACTACGTGCTTGAACCCCTAAAAATCCTAACAATTACAATAGGGTTTCAGCACTTCGTGCTTGAACCCCTAATAATAATAATAATAATTAAAGCTGCAAGCAGCATTTACCGGGGTTCAAGCATTTAAGGCCTTTAAGCACATAATAAGTTATTATATTTTATTTAGCAAGCATGTAAACATTTAGATCATCGACGGAAAAGGCCATTTACAGCCAATACAGGCAATTCAGTAAGGAAAAACATGGTTTTTAAAGGTTTTTTGACAGTTATAGCGCCATCTGTTGCCCGATCTCCACCACTTTTTTTGGGTGTCCTCAGAGTTTGCCCATACATATGTGTGCCAAATTTGGTGAAAATATCTCATTCCGTTTTGAAGTTATAGACAGTTATATATAAGAGAGCGTAAAAAATGACCCATGAAAGACTTTTATTGGATTTTTTTGCCACTTCCCATCAAAATTTTGACATTTGGGCTTTGACATATAGTAAACCAACTTAGGTTCCGTGTTTCCTACGCTGGTTTCGTCTCGATCGGACTAACGGTTTCGAAGATATTCGCAAAAGTTTTTTAAGCGCTAAATCACAACGTAGCACAAACCATAGGCCGAAACCTACCATATTTGGTATCGTTAGACTCGGCAAGGATTCAGGAGTCTAAAGAAGTGACTCCCGTGAAAATAAGTCAGACGCATCCAAAGTTATATATATTTTCATCTAAAACCATTAAAACCATATGTTTTTTAAAGTTTTTTCACAATTATAGCGCCACCTATGGTCCGATTTACACGAAAATTGGCATGCTTCTTTAGAGTCATATACTTCATGTGCTCACCTATTTTCGTGAAGTTCTGAGCTTCTGTTTAGGTTTTATAGGCTTTTAGGTATATTTAGCCAAGCCCATTTTCTAAATGACCCAGTTATAGCGATCCAAAGGGCAAAGTTCAACTTTTTTTTGATAATTATTGATCTAGAGAGTCCATAGAATTGTGCTACATTGGTTTCGTTCCAATCGGGCGAAAAACCTAGGACTAGTTCGCAAAAGTTGGTTTTTCACATATTTGCGAATAATTAATAAACGGTTTGATTGACAGCAATGGTTCTTGAGGCAAAGTGGTTCAGCATTAGGATATCTATCAAATGATATGCATATTGTGTGGTTTTATGAAACACCACGTGATTGCCGAGGCGTAAAACTCGTTAGCGCCAACTTGTGGCCGATTTCTTTCAAAATTCTTACAGACCTTTAGGACCATGAGTCGAACATGCCCATCGAGTTTCGTTCCGATCGACCTCCGTTAACCTTGTCTAATAGGTGCTCAAACTTCATTGGCCGATGGCGGCCATGTTTTTTGAGATATGCCAATGTCCTCATAGAATATCATGCCCCCTTGGACCAAGACACTGCATGCCAAATTTCAAGTCAATCGGACTAACGGTTGCATAGTTACAATCGTTTTTATGTTTTTTTCAAGTTATAGCGCCACCTAGTGTCCAATCGACGCGATTTTTTTATCGTGACCAAAGATTGAGCCCCTAGACATGTTTACCGAGTTTGGTGCAAATATCTCATTTCGTTCTTGAGTTATAGCCATTTTAGTAAAAGTGGCTCCGCCTTTAGCGTACGTTTTGGCGCCCCTTAGCGACCGTTAATCAAAATTTCAACTTTTTTTTGATAACTTTTGATATTCAGAGTCCAGAGAACATTTCTGCACTGGTTTGGTTCCGATCGGGCGAAAAACCTAGGACTAGTTCGCAAAAGTAGGTTTTTGACAAAATTCAAAATGGCGGAAAAATTTTCCAGGCGGAAATGAAATCGGAGATATACGTTTTGTTCGCCAAGGTCTCAGCTTTCCAATGATATAAGACACTTGAGCCTGTGACACACGGTTTAGGAGTTATGAGCCATTTCGCGCATTTGATTGCTGTAGCGCCACCTATTGGCCGATTTCGGTCATACTTTGTCAACCTCTCCTCGATTTTTGTACTATCATTTGACAAAGTTTCAAGTCTCTAGGCCTTACGGTTTGGGCTGCACGATGCGTTTTACGGCAGAAGAAAAAGAATAATAATAATAATTAAAGCTGCAAGCAGCATTTACCGGGGTTCAAGCATTTAAGGCCTTTAAGCACATAATAAGTTATTATATTTTATTTAGCAAGCATGTAAACATTTAGATCATCGACGGAAAAGGCCATTTACAGCCAATACAGGCAATTCAGTAAGGAAAAACATGGTTTTTAAAGGTTTTTTGACAGTTATAGCGCCATCTGTTGCCCGATCTCCACCACTTTTTTTGGGTGTCCTCAGAGTTTGCCCATACATATGTGTGCCAAATTTGGTGAAAATATCTCATTCCGTTTTGAAGTTATAGACAGTTATATATAAGAGAGCGTAAAAATGACCCATGAAAGACTTTTATTGGATTTTTTTGCCACTTCCCATCAAAATTTTGACATTTGGGCTTTGACATATAGTAAACCAACTTAGGTTCCGTGTTTCCTACGCTGGTTTCGTCTCGATCGGACTAACGGTTTCGAAGATATTCGCAAAAGTTTTTTAAGCGCTAAATCACAACGTAGCACAAACCATAGGCCGAAACCTACCATATTTGGTATCGTTAGACTCGGCAAGGATTCAGGAGTCTAAAGAAGTGACTCCCGTGAAAATAAGTCAGACGCATCCAAAGTTATATATATTTTCATCTAAAACCATTAAAACCATATGTTTTTTAAAGTTTTTTCACAATTATAGCGCCACCTATGGTCCGATTTACACGAAAATTGGCATGCTTCTTTAGAGTCATATACTTCATGTGCTCACCTATTTTCGTGAAGTTCTGAGCTTCTGTTTAGGTTTTATAGGCTTTTAGGTATATTTAGCCAAGCCCATTTTCTAAATGACCCAGTTATAGCGATCCAAAGGGCAAAGTTCAACTTTTTTTTGATAATTATTGATCTAGAGAGTCCATAGAATTGTGCTACATTGGTTTCGTTCCAATCGGGCGAAAAACCTAGGACTAGTTCGCAAAAGTTGGTTTTTCACATATTTGCGAATAATTAATAAACGGTTTGATTGACAGCAATGGTTCTTGAGGCAAAGTGGTTCAGCATTAGGATATCTATCAAATGATATGCATATTGTGTGGTTTTATGAAACACCACGTGATTGCCGAGGCGTAAAACTCGTTAGCGCCAACTTGTGGCCGATTTCTTTCAAAATTCTTACAGACCTTTAGGACCATGAGTCGAACATGCCCATCGAGTTTCGTTCCGATCGACCTCCGTTAACCTTGTCTAATAGGTGCTCAAACTTCATTGGCCGATGGCGGCCATGTTTTTTGAGATATGCCAATGTCCTCATAGAATATCATGCCCCCTTGGACCAAGACACTGCATGCCAAATTTCAAGTCAATCGGACTAACGGTTGCATAGTTACAATCGTTTTTATGTTTTTTTCAAGTTATAGCGCCACCTAGTGTCCAATCGACGCGATTTTTTTATCGTGACCAAAGATTGAGCCCCTAGACATGTTTACCGAGTTTGGTGCAAATATCTCATTTCGTTCTTGAGTTATAGCCATTTTAGTAAAAGTGGCTCCGCCTTTAGCGTACGTTTTGGCGCCCCTTAGCGACCGTTAATCAAAATTTCAACTTTTTTTTGATAACTTTTGATATTCAGAGTCCAGAGAACATTTCTGCACTGGTTTGGTTCCGATCGGGCGAAAAACCTAGGACTAGTTCGCAAAAGTAGGTTTTTGACAAAATTCAAAATGGCGGAAAAATTTTCCAGGCGGAAATGAAATCGGAGATATACGTTTTGTTCGCCAAGGTCTCAGCTTTCCAATGATATAAGACACTTGAGCCTGTGACACACGGTTTAGGAGTTATGAGCCATTTCGCGCATTTGATTGCTGTAGCGCCACCTATTGGCCGATTTCGGTCATACTTTGTCAACCTCTCCTCGATTTTTGTACTATCATTTGACAAAGTTTCAAGTCTCTAGGCCTTACGGTTTGGGCTGCACGATGCGTTTTACGGCAGAAGAAAAAGAATAATAATAATAAAAATCCTAACAATTACAATAGGGTTTCAGCACTTCGTGCTTGAACCCCTAATAATTAAAGCTGCAAGCAGCATTTACCGGGGTTCAAGCATTTAAGACCTTTAAGCAGATATGCATAAAAAGATACTTTAAAGTTTAAAAGATATTTAAGTTTTATTTACCAAGCATGTAAACACCTAAATCATAGAAGGAATTGACCATTTTCAGCCAAAACAGGCAATTTACCATTGAAAATATATGGATTTTAAAGCTTTTACAGTTATAGCGCCACCTATTGGTCGATCTCCATAAAAATTGGCATGCTTCTTTAGAGGCATATGCTGCGTGTGCTCACTTAATTTCGTGAAGTTCTGAGTTTTAATTTAGGAATTATAAGCTCTTGAGTACATTTTGCCACGCAAAATGTTTTGTTGTAGATATTTGAAATTACATGATAGGTAAGAAAATCTTAGTGCAAGTCTTGTCTTTTTCACACCAAAATAATGAATGAATGAATGATGAATAGGAATTTGGTTTATCGCTTATATCTCAGGAACAGGACATCGAAAAATTCTGAAACTCAGAGGGTAGATAGAGCTCAACGGGCCCTGTGGAACAATCCTGTTCCTGCAGATCTACCTTCCTACAGAGTTCAGCTTTAGCCCAGCTCAACACAACACACCTGTCTGTAATTATGAAGTGCTCCTGAAGATCTTAATTAACTGATTCAGGTGTGTTTTGTCAGGGTTATAGCTAAAATGTGCAGGTAGGTAGATATCCAGGAACAGGATTGGGCACCCCTTGTTTAAAGGGATTTTAAATGACAAAACATTGAATTCTTGAAACCTTGAATTATATTAGTGGCCTTCTGCTGCCATCTGGTGGCACAAAATGACAGTGTCAGGCAATTCATTATAGAAATATATAGTTTTAAAGGTTTTTTGACAGTTATAGCGCCACCTATTGCCCGATCTCCACCATTTTTGGGGGATGTCCTCGGAGTGTATCCATACATATGTGTGCCAAATTTGGTGAAAAAATCTCATTTCGTTTTGACGTTATAGACACTTATATATATATGAGCGCATAAAAATTGACCCATGAAAGACTTTGATTGGATTTTTTTGCCATTTCCTATCAAAATTTTGACATTTGGGCTTTAACATATAGTAAACCAACTTAGGTTTCGTGTTTTCTACGGTGGTTTCGTGACGATCGGACAAACGGTTTCGAAAATATTCGCAAATAAAGTGCAAATAAATATTCGCAAACTGCGTGTGCTCACTTAATTTCGTGAAGTTCTGAATTTTAATTTAGGAATTATAAGCTCTTGAGTACATTTTGCCACGCAAAATGTTTTGTTGTAGATATTTGAAATTACATGATAGGTAAGAAAATCTTAGTGCAAGTCTTGTCTTTTTCACACCAAAATAATGAATGAATGATGAATAGGAATTTGGTTTATCGCTTATATCTCAGGAACAGGACATCGAAAAATTCTGAAACTCAGAGGGTAGATAGAGCTCAACAGGCCCTGTGGAACGAGACCATCGCGGGGACAGTGAGTGTTGGGGGTCGGGAGTTACGCCTGGTCTAATGCGTATCTTTTTGTGCTTATATCTCAAGAACGCTCAGGCCAAATTGCACCAATCTCGAATCGAATCTAGTCGGGGAAAGGGCCTTTCCAATGAGCCCTTCCCCAAGGTCCTAGGAGGTAGGGCTCGGGAGTTACGGCCGTTTAAAGTCGGGGGTCCCGCGAACTAGCGATCCGCGGGGGGGCGTCCCCGAGGCCCGCGACGGATGTGGCTGCTCAAGGGCCCGGAGGGGACCTTACCATCCGAGTTTGAGCTCGCGGGGACTTTCGGTTCCTGAGTTAGAAGCAAAAATGTACCGGGATTGTGACGTCATTGGCGGCCGCCATTTTAAAACGCGCCCGCTGGTTTTTGGCTAATATCTCGGCGACAATTCAATGAAAATGCCTGAAATTCATAATGTGGACAGACTTCATCTAGACGGTTCGAATGAGCCCGGTGCTGGCTGGATTGGTTGAGATTTCGTTTATAAACATAGGAATATTGTCATTTTTCATCTTTGTAACTGTTATAACTTCTATACCTGTTGCCCAATCTCCACAAAATTTGTCATGCTTATTTAGAACAATATTTGGCATATGCTCACTTATTTTCGTGGAGTTCCGAGTTTTCGTTTAGGATTTATAGGCTTTTGAGTACATTTTGCCATGCCCATTTTCTAAATGACCCAGTTATAGCAACCCAAAGGACAAAGTTCAACTTTTTTTTGATAATTATTGATCTAGAGAGTCCATAGAATTGTCCTACACTGGTTCCATTCCGATCAGGCAAAAAACCTAGGACTAGTTCGCAAAAGTAGGTTTTTCACATATTTGCGAATAATTAATGAAAGATTTGATTGACAGCATTGGTTCTTGAGGCAAAGTTGTTCAGCATGAGGAGATCTATCAAATGATATGCATATTGTGTGGTTTTATGAAACACCACGTGATTACCGAGGCATAAAACTCGTTAGCGCCAACTTGTGGCCGATTTCTTTCAAAATTCTTACAGACCTCTAGGACCATGAGTTGAACATGCCCATCGAGTTTCGTTCCGATCGGCCTCGGTTAACCTTGTCTAATAGGTGCTCAAATTTCATTGGCCGATGGCGGCCATGTTTTTTGAGATACGCCAATGTCCTCATAGACAGTTATGCCCCCTTGGACCAAGACACTGCATGCCAAATTTCAAGTCAATCAGACCAACGGTTGCCTAGTTATAGTCATTTATGTGATTTTTGTGTCTTATAGCACCCCCAAGTGGCAGAGGTACGCAATTTTTTTATTTGACTAAAGACTGAGCTTATACATATATGTACCAAGTTTGGCGAAGATATTCCCTTCCATTCAAGAGTTATAGCTAAAAACAGCATTTGGCTAACATTAGCATAGAGGTTTTTGGCGTACTGTTTCGTGCAAAATTTGAAATTTCAACTTTTTTTTGATAATTATTGATATTCAGTGTCCAGAGAATATTTCTGCAGTAGTTTGGTTCCGATCGGTTGAAAATCCTAGGACTAGTTCGCAAAAGTAGGTTTGGGCTATAGGTCGATTTTACGGAAAAACGGTGCGTCGTAGAGCAAAAAAAGGCGCATATCAATTTTGTTCGTACTAACCCAAGGATAGCAACCATGTAAAGTTTTTGAGTCTACATCAAGCGGTTTACGAGCTATGGCCAGAAATGTCTGAAAATTTTGTTTTTTGCGCTGTAGCGCCCCCGTTAGGCCGATTTGGGTCATACTTTGTCAACCTCTCCTCGATTTTTGTACTATCATTTGACAAAGTTTCAAGTCTTTAGGCCTTACGGTTTGGGCTGCACGATGCGTTTTACGGCAGAAGAAAAAGAATAATAATAATAATAATAATAATTAAAGCTGCAAGCAGCATTTACCGGGGTTCAAGCATTTAAGACCTTTAAGCAGATATGCATAAAAAGATATTTTAAAGTTTGAAAGATATTTAAGTTTTATTTAGCAAGCATGTCACCACTTAAATCACAGATGAACAGCTATGATATATGCTAAACCAAACACAGAGAAAGAAAAGGCTTAAACAATAATACGCATGCTTACTCATACACACACACACACCACTTATTAGGTTCACTTTCATTCTGTGTCAAAACAGTATCTGTTTTGTGTTTCAAGTATATTTCCATGTTCACTACATTAATTAAACGTGCTTACAAACACATTTTGTTGCAGATATGGATATTTGAAATCAATAATGAGGTAAGAAAATGCTTATTCCAGGTTTTCCCTTTAAAAATCATCATTTTCAGGTCTCAATGTAATTGTAATGTTGTATTATTGCAAAAAAACATATGTCAGATGAACAAATGAAGAGGTAAACCTTGACAAAATGTGATTTGTAATGATATAATAAGGATTTATATAGTTTAAAAGAGATTGGAAAAACCTTGAAATCTTGAACTATATTAGTGGCCTTCTACTGCCATCTGGTGGCAAATGACAATTTCAGGACATACAAAACATATGAACATTGTCATTCAACACATTTTTAACTGTTAAAGTTAGCTATTGTCCCGATCTCCATGAAATTGCTTGTTTAGAGTCATGTCACACGTCCTTGCTTATTTTCAGAAAGATCTGAGCATTCCTTGGAGAGATATATGGCTTTCAGGGACACTTGGTGAAGGCCACATTTTGAAATGACCCTTTTATATCCACTAATGCAAAAGTTCAACTTTTTTTGATCATTATTAAACAACAGAGTCCAGAGAATTGTACTGCATTGGTTTTATTCAGATTGAGCAAAAAACCTGATTAGTATGCAAAAGTAGGTTTTTAAAATATTCTTGAATGAACAATTTGATTGGCAAAATAAATGATGGGTAACAAAATGTTTACTCCAAGTCTCCTTAAAGTTTCACATAATGTGGCAAAATTGTCATTAATACTTCAACCGAAATTAAGTGATGCATTTTGACAAAATGTGATTGTAATCATTAATAGTGATTTAATCAAGTCTAAATATGGATTATAGAACAATATGACAACTTTAACCAGCAGGTGGCAGCAAAGGACCAGTCATTAGCCTACTTTCATGGTCTGGTTTTGGTTTTGTACATTTTCCATGACTGCATTAAACATGTTTACACACACATTGTTGTAGATATTTGAAATACATGATAGGTAAGAAAATCTTAGTGCAAGTCTTGTCTTTCTGACAACAGAATAATGAATGAATGATAAATGGGAATTTGGTTTTTCGCTTATATCTCGGGAACAGGACATCGAAAATTCTGAAACTCAGAGGGTAGATAGTGCTCAACAGTCCCTGTGGAATGAGACCATCGCGGGGACAGTGAGTGATGAGGGTCGGGAGTTATGCCTGGTCTAATGCGTATCTTTTTGTGCTTATATCTCAAGAACGGCTCAGGCCAAATTGCACCAAACTCGAATTCGAATCTAGTCGGGGAAAGGCCTTTCCAACGAGCCTTCCCCAAGGTCCTAGGAGGTAGGGCTCGGGAGTTACGGCCGTTTAAAGTCGGGGGTCCCGCGAACTAGCGATCCGCGGGGGGGCGTTCCCGAGGCCCGCGACGGATGTGGCCGCTCAAGGGCCCGGAGGGGACCTTGCCATCCGAGTTTGAGCTCGCGGGGACTTTCGGTTCCTGAGTTAGAAGCAAAAATGTACCGGGATGTGACGTCATTGGCGGCCGCCATTTTAAATCGCGCCCGCTGGTTTTTGGCTAATATCTCGGCGACAATTCAATGAAAATGTCCTGAAATTCATAATGTGGACAGACGTCATCTAGACGGTTCGAATGAGCTCGGTGCTGGCTGGATTGATTGAGATTTCGTTTATAAACATAGGAATATTGTCATTTTTCATCATTTTAACTGTTATAACTTCTATACCTGTTGCCCAATCTTCCACAAAATTGTCATGCTTATTTAGAACAATATTTGGCATATGCTCACTTATTTTCGTGAAGTTCCGAGTTTTCGTTTAGGATTTATAGGCTTTTGAGTACATTTTGCCACACCCATTTTCTAAATGACCCATGTTATAGCAACCCAAAGGACAAAGTTCAACTTGTTTTCGATAATTATTGATCTAGAGAGTCCATAGAATTGTCCTACACTGGTTTCATTCCGATCGGGTGCAAAAACCTAGGACTAGTTCGCAAAAGTAGGTTTTTCACATATTTGCGAATAATTAATGAAAGATTTGATTGACAGCATTGGTTCTTGAGGCAAAGTTGTTCAGCATGAGGAGATCTATCAAATGATATGCATTTTATGAAACACCACGTGATTACCGAGGCGTAAAACTCGTTAGCGCCAACTTGTGGCCGATTTCTTTCAAAATTCTTACAGACCTCTAGGACCATGAGTTGAACATGCCCATCGAGTTTCGTTCCGATCGGCCTCCGTTAACCTGGTCTAATAGGTGCTCAAACTTCATTGGCCGATGGCGGCCATGTTTTTTGAGATACGCCAATGTCCTCATAGACCATCATGCCCCCTTGGACCAAGACACTGCATGCCAAATTTCAAGTCGATTGGACTAACGGTTGCTTAGTTACAGACGTGTTTATGTTTTTTTCAAGTTATAGCGCCACCTAATGCCCAATCGACGAGATTTTTTTATCGTGACCAAAGAATGAGCCCATACACATGTGTACTGAGTTTGGTGCAAATATCTCATTTCGTTCTCGAGTTATAGCCATTTTAGTAAAAGTGGCTCCGCTCTCAACAAACGTTTTGGCGCCCCTTAGCGACTGTGAATCAAAATTTCAACTTTTTTTGATAATTATTGATATTCAGACTCCAGAGAACATTTCTGCACTGGTTTGGTTCCGATCGGGCAAAAAACCTAGGACTAGTTCGAAAAGTAGGTTTTGGACAAAATTCAAAATGGCGGGAAAACGGGACCTCGGAGAGCAAATCTGATCTTCTACGCTTGTCACCGCCTTGACGCAAGGATTCCAAATATGTAATTCTTTTAATCTACGACAAACGGTTTAGGAGTTATGAGCCATTTTGCGCATTTGATCGCTGTAGCGCCACCTATTGGCCGATTTGGGTCATACTTTGTCAACCTCTCCTCGATTTTTGTACTATCATCTGACAAAGTTTCAAGTCTCTAGGCCTTACGGTTTGGGCTGCACGATGCGTTTTACGGCAGAAGAAAAAGAATAATAATAATAAAAATCAGCACAATAACAATAGGGTTTCAGCACTACGTGCTTGAACCCCTAATAATAAAAATCAGCACAATAACAATAGGGTTTCAGCACTACGTGCTTGAACCCCTAATAATAAAAATCAGCACAATAACAATAGGGTTTCAGCACTACGTGCTTGAACCCCTAATTAAAGCTGCATGCAGCATTTTATCGGGGTTCAAGCATTTAAGGCAGTTTAAGGCAGGATTTGTCTTATTTAGCAAGCATGTACCACTGAAATCATATATGCTAAAACAAACACAGAAAGAAAAGGTTTAAACAGTAATACCTTATACATACGAAGCATGCTTTACACACATACACACACACACATAAACAAAAAAATATAATTTTCAGGTCACAATGTAATTGTAATGTTGTCTTACTGCAAAGACATAAGTCACATGAACAAATGAAGTGGTAAACCTTGAAAAAAATGTGATTTGTAATGTTATTATAAGGATTTATATAGTTTAAAGTAGGGGTGCCCAATCCTGTTCCTGGAGATCTACCTTCCTACAATTCAGCTCTAGCCCAGCTCAACACACCTGTCTGTAATTATGAAGTGCTCCTGAAGATCTTAATTAACTGATTCAGGTGTGTTTTATCAGGGTTGGAGCTAAAATGTGCAGGTAGGTAGATGTCCAGGAACAGGATTGGGCACCCCTGGTTTAAAGGGATTTTAAATGACAAAACATTGAATTCTTGAAACCTTGAATTATATTAGTGGCCTTCTGCTGCCATCTGGTGGCACAAAATGACAGTGTCAGGCAATTCATTATAGAAATATATAGTTTTAAAGGTTTTTTGACAGTTATAGCGCCACCTATTGCCCGATCTCCACCATTTTTGGGGGATGTCCTTGGAGTGTATCCATACATATGTGTGCCAAATTTGGTGAAATTATCTCATTTCGTTTTGACGTTATAGACACTTATATATATGAGCGCATAAAAATTGACCCATGAAAGACTTTGATTGGATTTTTTTGCCACTTCCTATCAAAATTTTGACATTTGGGCTTTAACGTATAGTAAACCAACTTAGGTTCCGTGTTTTCTACGGTGGTTTCGTGACGATCGGACAAACGGTTTCGAAGATATTCGCAAACGTTTTTTAAGCGCTAAATCACAACGTGGCACAAACCGTTTTCCGAAACCTGGCAAGTCTGATATCGTTGAACTCGGCAAGGATTCAGGAGTCTAAAGATATATCTCCCGTTGAAATAAGTCGATCACATCCAGAGTTATATACAATTTCATCCAAAAGCATTAAAAACACAAGTTTTTTAAAGTTTTCTAACAGTTATAGCGCCACCTATGGTCCGATCTCCATAAAAATTGGTGTGCTTCTGTATAGTCATACTCTGCATGCGTTCACCAATTTTCGTGAAGTTCTGAGTTTTCGTTTAGGTTTTATAGGCTTTTGGGTATATTTAGCCACGCCCACTTTCTAAATGACCCCGTTATAGCGACCCAAAGGATAAAGTTCAACTTTTTTTTAATAATTATTGATCTAGAGAGTCCAGAGAATTGTCCTACAATGGTTTTATTCCGATTAGGCGAAAAACCTAGGACTAGTTTGCAAAAGTAGGTTTTTAAAATATTCATGAATAATTAATGAACGGTTTGATTGACAGAATTGGTTCTTGAGGCAAAATTGTTCAGCATGAGTAGATCTATCAAATGATATGCATATTGTGTGGATTTATGAAACACCATGTGATTACAGAGTCGTAAAACTCGTTAGCGCCAACTAGTGGCCGATTTCTTTCAAAATTGGTACAGACGTCCATGAGCACGATTCGATCATGCACACCGAGTTTCGTTCCGATCGGGCTCCGTTAACCTTGTCTAATAGGTGCTCAAATTTCATTGGCCGATGGCGGCCATGTTTTTTGAGATACGCCAATGTTCTCATAGACAATCATGCCCCCTTGGACCAAGACACTACACGCCAAATTTTAAGTCAATCGGACTAACGGTTGCATAGTTACAGCTGTTTTCATGTTTTTTTCGCGTTATAGCGCCACCTAGTGGCCAATCGTCGCGATTTTTTATCGTGACCAAAAATTTAGCCCGTATACAGGTGTACCAAGTTTGGTGCAAATATCTAATTTCGTTCTCGAGTTATAGCCATTTTAGTAAAAGTGGCTCCGCCCACATCGTACGTTTTGGCGCCCTTTAGTGACCGTGAATGAAAATTTCAACTTTTTTTTAATAATTATTGATAATCACACTACAGAGAACATTTCTGCACTGGTTTGGTTCTGATCGGGCAAAAAACCTAGGACTAGTTCGCAAAAGTAGGTTTTGGACAAAATTCAAAATGGCGGGAAAACGGGACCTCGCAGCGCGAATCTTTTTTTCTATGCTTTTAACCGCCTTGACCCAAGGATTCCAAATATGTAATTTTATTAATCTACGATAAACGGTTTAGGAGTTATGAGCCATTTCGCACATTTGATCGCTGTAGCGCCACCTATTGGCCGATTTGGGTCATACTTTGTCAACCTCTCCTCGATTTTTGTACTATCATTTGACAAAGTTTCAAGTCTCTAGCACTTACGGTTTAGGCTGCACAATCAGTTTTACGGCAGAATAATAATAATAATAATAATAATAATAATAATAATAATAATAATAATAAAAATCCTAACAATTACAATAGGGTTTCAGCACTTCGTGCTTGAACCCCTAATAATAAAAATCCTAACAATTACAATAGGTTTCAGCACTTCGTGCTTGAACCCCTAATTAAAGCTGCAAGCAGCATTTACCGGGGTTCAAGCATTTAAGACCTTTAAGCAGATATGCATAAAAAGATACTTTAAAGTTTAAAAGATATTTAAGTTTTATTTACCAAGCATGTAAACACCTAAATCATAGAAGGAATTGACCATTTTCAGCCAAAACAGGCAATTTACCATTGAAAATATATGGATTTTAAAGCTTTTACAGTTATAGCGCCACCTATTGGTCGATCTCCATAAAAATTGGCATGCTTCTTTAGAGGCATATGCTGCGTGTGCTCACTTAATTTCGTGAAGTTCTGAGTTTTAATTTAGGAATTATAAGCTCTTGAGTACATTTTGCCACACAAAATGTTTTGTTGTAGATATTTGAAATTACATGATAGGTAAGAAAATCTTAGTGCAAGTCTTGTCTTTTTCACACCAAAATAATGAATGAATGAATGATGAATAGGAATTTGGTTTATCGCTTATATCTCAGGAACAGGACATCGAAAAATTCTGAAACTCAGAGGGTAGATAGAGCTCAACGGGCCCTGTGGAACAATCCTGTTCCTGCAGATCTACCTTCCTACAGAGTTCAGCTTTAGCCCAGCTCAACACAACACACCTGTCTGTAATTATGAAGTGCTCCTGAAGATCTTAATTAACTGATTCAGGTGTGTTTTATCAGGGTTGGAGCTAAAATGTGCAGGTAGGTAGATATCCAGGAACAGGATTGGGCACCCCTGGTTTAAAGGGATTTTAAATGACAAAACATTGAATTCTTGAAACCTTGAATTATATTAGTGGCCTTCTGCTGCCATCTGGTGGCACAAAATGACAGTGTCAGGCAATTCATTATAGAAATATATAGTTTTAAAGGTTTTTTGACAGTTATAGCGCCACCTATTGCCCGATCTCCACCATTTTTGGGGGATGTCCTCGGAGTGTATCCATACATATGTGTGCCAAATTTGGTGAAAAAATCTCATTTCGTTTTGACGTTATAGACACTTATATATATGAGCGCATAAAAATTGACCCATGAAAGACTTTGATTGGATTTTTTTGCCACTTCCTATCAAAATTTTGACATTTGGGCTTTAACATATAGTAAACCAACTTAGGTTTCGTGTTTTCTACGGTGGTTTCGTGACGATCGGACAAACGGTTTCGAAAATATTCGCAAATAAAGTGCAAATAAAGTGCAAATAAATATTCGCAAACTGTGTGTGCTCACTTAATTTCGTGAAGTTCTGAGTTTTAATTTAGGAATTATAAGCTCTTGAGTACATTTTGCCACGCAAAATATTTTGTTGTAGATATTTGAAATTACATGATAGGTAAGAAAATCTTAGTGCAAGTCTTGTCTTTTTCACACCAAAATAATGAATGAATGAATGATGAATAGGAATTTGGTTTATCGCTTATATCTCAGGAACAGGACATCGAAAAATTCTGAAACTCAGAGGGTAGATAGAGCTCAACGGGCCCTGTGGAACGAGACCATCGCCGGGACAGTGAGTGTTGGGGGTCGGGAGTTACGCCTGGTCTAATGCGTATCTTTTTGTGCTTATATCTCAAGAACGCCTAGACCAAATCGCACCAAACTTGAATCGAATCTAGTTGGGGAAAGGGCCTTTCCAACGAGCCCTTCCCTAAGGTCCTAGGAGGTAGGGCTCGGGAGTTACGGCCGTTTAAATTCGGGGGTCCCGTGAACTAGCGATCCGCGGGGGGGGCGTCCCCGAGGCCCGCGACGGATGTGGCCGCTCAAGGGCCGGGAGGGGACCTTGCCATCCGAGTTTGAGCTCGCGGGGACTTTCGGTTCCTGAGTTAGAAGCAAAAATGTACCGGGATGTGACGTCATTGGCGGCCGCCATTTTAAATCGCGCCCGCTGGTTTTTGGCTAATATCTCGGCGAAAATTCAATGAAAATGCCTGAAATTCATAGTGTGGACAGACGTCATCTAGACTGTTCGAATGAGCTCAGTGCTGGCTGGATTGGTTGAGATTTCGTTTATAAACATAGGAATATTGTCATTTTTCATCATTATAACTGTTATAACTTCTATACCTGTTGCCCAATCTTCACAAAATTTGTCATGCTTATTTAGAACAATATTTGGCATATGCTCACTTATTTTCGTGAAGTTCCGAGTTTTCGTTTAGGATTTATAGGCTTTTGAGTACATTTTGCCACACCCATTTTCTAAATGACCAGTTATAGCAACCCAAAGGACAAAGTTCAACTTTTTTTTGATAATTATTGATCTAGAGAGTCCATAGAATTGTCCTACACTGGTTTCATTCCAATCGGGTGAAAAACCTAGGACTAGTTCGCAAAAGTAGGTTTTTCACATATTTGCGAATAATTAATGAACGATTTGATTCACAGAATTGGTTCTTGAGGCAAAGTTGTTCAGCATGAGGAGATCTATCAAATGATATGCATTTTATGAAACACCATGTGATTACCGAGGCGTAAAACTCGTTAGCGCCAACTTGTGGCCGATTTCTTTCAAAATTCTTACAGACCTCTAGGACCATGAGTTGAACATGCCCATTGAGTTTCGTTCCGATCGGCCTCCGTTAACCTGGTCTAATAGGTGCTCAAACTTCATTGGCCGATGGCGGCCATGTTTTTTGAGATACGCCAATGTCCTCATAGACCATCATGCCCCCTTGGACCAAGACACTGCATGCCAAATTTCAAGTCGATTGGACTAACGGTTGCTTAGTTACAGACATGTTTATGTTTTTTTCAAGTTATAGCGCCACCTAATGCCCAATCGACGAGATTTTTTTATCGTGACCAAAGAATGAGCCCATACACATGTGTACCGAGTTTGGTGCAAATATCTCATTTCGTTCTCAAGTTATAGCCATTTTAGTAAAAGTGGCTCCGCCCTTAACGTACGTTTTGGCGCCCCTTCGTGACCGTGAATCAAAATTTCAACTTTTTTTGATAATTATTGATATTCACACTCCAGAGAACATTTCTGCACTGGTTTGGTTCCGATCGGGCAAAAAACCTAGGACTAGTTCGAAAAGTAGGTTTTGGACAAAATTCAAAATGGCGGGAAACGGGACCTCGGAGAGCGAATCTGATCTTCTACGCTTGTCACCGCCTTGACGCAAGGATTCCAAATATGTAATTCTTTTAATCTACGACAAACGGTTTAGGAGTTATGAGCCATTTGCGCATTTGATCGCTGTAGCGCCACCTATTGGCCGATTTGGGTCATACTTTGTCAACCTCTCCTCGATTTTTGTACTATCATCTGACAAAGTTTCAAGTCTCTAGGCCTTACGGTTTGGGCTGCACGATGCGTTTTACGGCAGAAGAAAAAGAATAATAATAATAATAATAATAATTAAAGCTGCAAGCAGCATTTACCGGGGTTCAAGCATTTAAGACCTTTAAGCAGATATGCATAAAAAGATACTTTAAAGTTTAAAAGATATTTAAGTTTATTTACCAAGCATGTAAACACCTAAATCATAGAAGGAATTGACCATTTTCAGCCAAAACAGGCAATTTACCATTGAAAATATATGGATTTTAAAGCTTTTACAGTTATAGCGCCACCTATTGGTCGATCTCCATAAAAATTGGCATGCTTCTTTAGAGGCATATGCTGCGTGTGCTCACTTAATTTCGTGAAGTTCTGGGTTTTAATTTAGGAATTATAAGCTCTTGAGTACATTTTGCCACACAAAATGTTTGTTGTAGATATTTGAAATTACATGATAGGTAAGAAAATCTTAGTGCAAGTCTTGTCTTTTTCACACCAAAATAATGAATGAATGAATGATGAATAGGAATTTGGTTTATCGCTTATATCTCAGGAACAGGACATCGAAAAATTCTGAAACTCAGAGGGTAGATAGAGCTCAACGGGCCCTGTGGAACAATCCTGTTCCTGCAGATCTACCTTCCTACAGAGTTCAGCTTTAGCCCAGCTCAACACAACACACCTGTCTGTAATTATGAAGTGCTCCTGAAGATCTTAATTAACTGATTCAGGTGTGTTTTATCAGGGTTATAGCTAAAATGTGCAGGTAGGTAGATATCCAGGAACAGGATTGGGCACCCCTGGTTTAAAGGGATTTTAAATGACAAAACATTGAATTCTTGAAACCTTGAATTATATTAGTGGCCTTCTGCTGCCATCTGGTGGCACAAAATGACAGTGTCAGGCAATTCATTATAGAAATATATAGTTTTAAAGGTTTTTTGACAGTTATAGCGCCACCTATTGCCCGATCTCCACCATTTTTGGGGGATGTCCTCGGAGTGTATCCATACATATGTGTGCCAAATTTGGTGAAAAAATCTCATTTCGTTTTGACGTTATAGACACTTATATATATATGAGCGCATAAAAATTGACCCATGAAAGACTTTGATTGGATTTTTTTGCCACTTCCTATCAAAATTTTGACATTTGGGCTTTAACATATAGTAAACCAACTTAGGTTTCGTGTTTTCTACGGTGGTTTCGTGACGATCGGACAAACGGTTTCGAAAATATTCGCAAACTGCGTGTGCTCACTTAATTTCGTGAAGTTCTGAGTTTTAATTTAGGAATTATAAGCTCTTGAGTACATTTTGCCACGCAAAATGTTTTGTTGTAGATATTTGAAATTACATGATAGGTAAGAAAATCTTAGTGCAAGTCTTGTCTTTTTCACACCAAAATAATGAATGAATGAATGATGAATAGGAATTTGGTTTATCGCTTATATCTCAGGAACAGGACATCGAAAAATTCTGAAACTCAGAGGGTAGATAGAGCTCAACGGGCCCTGTGGAACGAGACCATCGCCAGGACAGTGAGTGTTGGGGGTCGGGAGTTACGCCTGGTCTAATGCGTATCTTTTTGTGCTTATATCTCAAGAACGCCTAGACCAAATCGCACCAAACTTGAATCGAATCTAGTTGGGGAAAGGGCCTTTCCAACGAGCCCTTCCCCAAGGTCCTAGGAGGTAGGGCTCGGGAGTTACGGCCGTTTAAATTCGGGGGTCCCGCGAACTAGCGATCCGCGGGGGGGCGTCCCCGAGGCCCGCGACGGATGTGGCCGCTCAAGGGCCGGGAGGGGACCTTGCCATCCGAGTTTGAGCTCGCGGGGACTTTCGGTTCCTGAGTTAGAAGCAAAAATGTACCGGGATGTGACGTCATTGGCGGCCGCCATTTTAAATCGCGCCCGCTGGTTTTTGGCTAATATCTCGGCGAAAATTCAATGAAAATGCCTGAAATTCATAGTGTGGACAGACGTCATCTAGACTGTTCGAATGAGCTCAGTGCTGGCTGGATTGGTTGAGATTTCGTTTATAAACATAGGAATATTGTCATTTTTCATCATTATAACTGTTATAACTTCTATACCTGTTGCCCAATCTTCACAAAATTTGTCATGCTTATTTAGAACAATATTTGGCATATGCTCACTTATTTTCGTGAAGTTCCGAGTTTTCGTTTAGGATTTATAGGCTTTTGAGTACAATTTGCCACACCCATTTTCTAAATGACCAGTTATAGCAACCCACAGGACAAAGTTCAACTTTTTTTTGATAATTATTGATCAAGAGAGTCCATAGAATTGTCCTACACTGGTTTCATTCCAATCGGGTGAAAAACCTAGGACTAGTTCGCAAAAGTAGGTTTTTCACATATTTGCGAATAATTAATGAACGATTTGATTGACAGAATTGGTTCTTGAGGCAAAGTTGTTCAGCATGAGGAGATCTATCAAATGATATGCATTTTATGAAACACCATGTGATTACCGAGGCGTAAAACTCGTTAGCGCCAACTTGTGGCCGATTTCTTTCAAAATTCTTACAGACCTCTAGGACCATGAGTTGAACATGCCCATTGAGTTTCGTTCCGATCGGCCTCCGTTAACCTGGTCTAATAGGTGCTCAAACTTCATTGGCCAATGGCGGCCATGTTTTTTGAGATACGCCAATGTCCTCATAGACCATCATGCCCCCTTGGACCAAGACACTGCATGCCAAATTTCAAGTCGATTGGACTAACGGTTGCTTAGTTACAGACGTGTTTATGTTTTTTTCAAGTTATAGCGCCACCTAATGCCAAATCGACGAGATTTTTTTATCGTGACCAAAGAATGAGCCCATACATATGTGTACCGAGTTTGGTGCAAATATCTCTTTCGTTCTCGAGTTATAGCCATTTTAGTAAGAGTGGCTCCGCCCTTAACGTACGTTTTGGCGCCCCTTCGTGACCGTGAATCAAAATTTCAACTTTTTTTGATAATTATTGATATTCACACTCCAGAGAACATTTCTGCACTGGTTTGGTTCCGATCGGGCAAAAAACCTAGGACTAGTTCGAAAAGTAGGTTTTGGACAAAATTCAAAATGGCGGGAAAACGGGACCTCGGAGAGCAAATCTGATCTTCTACGCTTGTCACCGCCTTGACGCAAGGATTCCAAATATGTAATTCTTTTAATCTACGACAAACGGTTTAGGAGTTATGAGCCATTTTGCGCATTTGATCGCTGTAGCGCCACCTATTGGCCGATTTGGGTCATACTTTGTCAACCTCTCCTCGATTTTTGTACTATCATCTGACAAAGTTTCAAGTCTCTAGGCCTTACGGTTTGGGCTGCACGATGCGTTTTACGGCAGAAGAAAAAGAATAATAATAATAATAATAATAATAATAAAAATCAGCACAATAACAATAGGGTTTCAGCACTACGTGCTTGAACCCCTAAAATCAGCACAATAACAATAGGGTTTCAGCACTACGTGCTTGAACCCCTAATAATAATAATAATAATAATAATTAAAGCTGCAAGCAGCATTTACCGGGGTTCAAGCATTTAAGACCTTTAAGCAGATATGCATAAAAAGATACTTTAAAGTTTAAAAGATATTTAAGTTTTATTTAGCAAGCATGTAAACACCTAAATCATAGAAGGAATTGACCATTTTCAGCCAAAACAGGCAATTTACCATTGAAAATATATGGATTTTAAAGCTTTTACAGTTATAGCGCCACCTATTGGTCGATCTCCATAAAAATTGGCATGCTTCTTTAGAGGCATATGCTGCGTGTGCTCACTTAATTTCGTGAAGTTCTGAGTTTTAATTTAGGAATTATAAGCTCTTGAGTACATTTTGCCACGCAAAATGTTTTGTTGTAGATATTTGAAATTACATGATAGGTAAGAAAATCTTAGTGCAAGTCTTGTCTTTTTCACACCAAAATAATGAATGAATGAATGATGAATAGGAATTTGGTTTATCGCTTATATCTCAGGAACAGGACATCGAAAAATTCTGAAACTCAGAGGGTAGATAGAGCTCAACGGGCCCTGTGGAACAATCCTGTTCCTGCAGATCTACCTTCCTACAGAGTTCAGCTTTAGCCCAGCTCAACACAACACACCTGTCTGTAATTATGAAGTGCTCCTGAAGATCTTAATTAACTGATTCAGGTGTGTTTTATCAGGGTTGGAGCTAAAATGTGCAGGTAGGTAGATATCCAGGAACAGGATTGGGCACCCCTGGTTTAAAGGGATTTTAAATGACAAAACATTGAATTCTTGAAACCTTGAATTATATTAGTGGCCTTCTGCTGCCATCTGGTGGCACAAAATGACAGTGTCAGGCAATTCATTATAGAAATATATAGTTTTAAAGGTTTTTTTGACAGTTATAGCGCCACCTATTGCCCGATCTCCACCATTTTTGGGGGATGTCCTCGGAGTGTATCCATACATATGTGTGCCAAATTTGGTGAAAAAATCTCATTTCGTTTTGACGTTATAGACACTTATATATATGAGCGCATAAAAATTGACCCATGAAAGACTTTGATTGGATTTTTTTGCCACTTCCTATCAAAATTTTGACATTTGGGCTTTAACATATAGTAAACCAACTTAGGTTTCGTGTTTTCTACGGTGGTTTCGTGACGATCGGACAAACGGTTTCGAAAATATTCGCAAATAAAGTGCAAATAAATATTCGCAAACTGTGTGTGCTCACTTAATTTCGTGAAGTTCTGAGTTTTAATTTAGGAATTATAAGCTCTTGAGTACATTTTGCCACGCAAAATATTTTGTTGTAGATATTTGAAATTACATGATAGGTAAGAAAATCTTAGTGCAAGTCTTGTCTTTTTCACACCAAAATAATGAATGAATGAATGATGAATAGGAATTTGGTTTATCGCTTATATCTCAGGAACAGGACATCGAAAAATTCTGAAACTCAGAGGGTAGATAGAGCTCAACGGGCCCTGTGGAACGAGACCATCGCCGGGACAGTGAGTGTTGGGGGTCGGGAGTTACGCCTGGTCTAATGCGTATCTTTTTGTGCTTATATCTCAAGAACGCCTAGACCAAATCGCACCAAACTTGAATCGAATCTAGTTGGGGAAAGGGCCTTTCCAACGAGCCCTTCCCTAAGGTCCTAGGAGGTAGGGCTCGGGAGTTACGGCCGTTTAAATTCGGGGGTGCCGCGAACTAGCGATCCGCGGGGGGGGCGTCCCCGAGGCCCGCGACGGATGTGGCCGCTCAAGGGCTGGGAGGGGACCTTGCCATCCGAGTTTGAGCTCGCGGGGACTTTCGGTTCCTGAGTTAGAAGCAAAAATGTACCGGGATGTGACGTCATTGGCGGCCGCCATTTTAAATCGCGCCCGCTGGTTTTTGGCTAATATCTCGGCGAAAATTCAATGAAAATGCCTGAAATTCATAGTGTGGACAGACGTCATCTAGACTGTTCGAATGAGCTCAGTGCTGGCTGGATTGGTTGAGATTTCGTTTATAAACATAGGAATATTGTCATTTTTCATCATTATAACTGTTATAACTTCTATACCTGTTGCCCAATCTTCACAAAATTTGTCATGCTTATTTAGAATAATATTTGGCATATGCTCACTTATTTTCGTGAAGTTCCGAGTTTTCGTTTAGGATTTATAGGCTTTTGAGTACATTTTGCCACACCCATTTTCTAAATGACCAGTTATAGCAACCCAAAGGACAAAGTTCAACTTTTTTTTGATAATTATTGATCTAGAGAGTCCATAGAATTGTCCTACACTGGTTTCATTCCAATCGGGTGAAAAACCTAGGACTAGTTCGCAAAAGTAGGTTTTTCACATATTTGCGAATAATTAATGAACGATTTGATTGACAGAATTGGTTCTTGAGGCAAAGTTGTTCAGCATGAGGAGATCTATCAAATGATATGCATTTTATGAAACACCATGTGATTACCGAGGCGTAAAACTCGTTAGCGCCAACTTGTGGCCGATTTCTTTCAAAATTCTTACAGACCTCTAGGACCATGAGTTGAACATGCCCATTGAGTTTCGTTCCGATCGGCCTCCGTTAACCTGGTCTAATAGGTGCTCAAACTTCATTGGCCGATGGCGGCCATGTTTTTTGAGATACGCCAATGTCCTCATAGACCCATGCCCCCTTGGACCAAGACACTGCATGCCAAATTTCAAGTCGATTGGACTAACGGTTGCTTAGTTACAGACGTGTTTATGTTTTTTCAAGTTATAGCGCCACCTAATGCCCAATCGACGAGATTTTTTTATCGTGACCAAAGAATGAGCCCATACACATGTGTACCGAGTTTGGTGCAAATATCTCATTTCGTTCTCGAGTTATAGCCATTTTAGTAAAAGTGGCTCCGCCCTTAACGTACGTTTTGGCGCCCCTTCGTGACCGTGAATCAAAATTTCAACTTTTTTTTGATAATTATTGATATTCACACTCCAGAGAACATTTCTGCACTGGTTTGGTTCCGATCGGGCAAAAACCTAGGACTAGTTCGAAAAGTAGGTTTTGGACAAAATTCAAAATGGCGGGAAAACGGGACCTCGGACGAATCTGATCTTCTACGCTTGTCACCGCCTTGACGCAAGGATTCCAAATATGTAATTTTTTAATCTACGACAAACGGTTTAGGAGTTATGAGCCATTTTGCGCATTTGATCGCTGTAGCGCCACCTATTGGCCGATTTGGGTCATACTTTGTCAACCTCTCCTCGATTTTTGTACTATCATCTGACAAAGTTTCAAGTCTCTAGGCCTTACGGTTTGGGCTGCACGATGCGTTTTACGGCAGAAGAAAAAAATAATAATAATAATAATTAAAGCTGCAAGCAGCATTTACCGGGGTTCAAGCATTTAAGACCTTTAAGCAGATATGCATAAAAAGATATTTAAAGTTTGAAAGATATTTAAGTTTTATTTAGCAAGCATGTCACCACTTAAATCACAGATGAACAGCTATGATATATGCTAAACCAAACACAGAGAAAGAAAAGGCTTAAACAATAATACGCATGCTTACTCATACACACACACACCACTTATTGGTTCACTTTCATTCTGTGTCAAAACAGTATGTGTTTTGTGTTTCAAGTATATTTCCATGTTCACTACATTAATTAAACATGCTTACAAACACATTTTGTTGCAAATATGGATATTTGAAATCAATAATGAGGTAAGAAAATGCTTATTCCAGGTTTTCCCTTTAAAAATCATCATTTTCAGGTCTCAATGTAATTGTAATGTTGTATTATTGCAAAAAAACATATGTCAGATGAACAAATGAAGAGGTAAACCTTGACAAAATGTGATTTGTAATGATATTATAAGGATTTATATAGTTTAAAAGAGATATAACATGACAAAACCTTGGAAAAACCTTGAAATCTTGAACTATATTAGTGGCCTTCTACTGCCATCTGGTGGCAAATGACAATTTCAGGACATACAAAACATATGAACATTGTCATTCAACACATTTTTAACTGTTAAAGTTAGCTATTGTCCCGATCTCCATGAAATTGCTTGTTTAGAGTCATGTCACACGTCCTTGCTTATTTTCAGAAAGATCTGAGCATTCCTTGGAGAGATATATGGCTTTCAGGGACACTTGGTGAAGGCCACATTTTGAAATGACCCTTTTATATCCACTAATGCAAAAGTTCAACTTTTTTGATCATTATTAAACAACAGAGTCCAGAGAATTGTACTGCATTGGTTTTATTCAGATTGAGCAAAAAACCTGATTAGTATGCAAAAGTAGGTTTTTAAAATATTCTTGAATGAACGATTGATTGACATAATAAATGATGGGTAACGAAATGTTTACTGCAAGTCTCCTTAAAGTTTCACATAATGTGGCACAATTGTCATTAATAATTCAACCGAAATTGAGTGATGCATTTTGACAAAATGTGATTGTAATCATTAAGTGATTTTATCAAGTCTGCATTACACAATATGACTACTTTAACCAGCAGGTGGCAGCAAAGGACCAGTCATTAGCCTACTTTCATTTAAAAATGGTCTGGTTTTGTACATTTTCCATGACTGCATTAAACATGTTTACACACACATTGTTGTAGATATTTGAAATACATGATAGGTAAGAAAATCTTAGTGCAAGTCTTGTCTTTCTGACAACAGAATAATGAATGAATGATAAATGGGAATTTGGTTTTTCGCTTATATCTCGGGAACAGGACATCGAAAAATTCTGAAACTCAGAGGGTAGATAGTGCTCAACAGGCCCTGTGGAACGAGACCATCGCGGGGACAGTGAGTGTTGGGGGTCGGGAGTTACGCCTGGTCTAATGCGTATCTTTTTGTGCTTATATCTCAAGAACGCTCAGGCCAAATTGCACCAAACTCGAATCGAATCTAGTCGGGGAAAGGGCCTTTCCAACGAGCCCTTCCCCAAGGTCCTAGGAGGTAGGGCTCGGGAGTTACGGCCGTTTAAAGTCGGGGGTCCCGCGAACTAGCGATCCGCGGGGGGGCGTCCCCGAGGCCCGCGACGGATGTGGCCGCTCAAGGGCCGGAGGGGACCTTGCCATCCGAGTTTGAGCTCGCGGGGACTTTCGGTTCCTGAGTTAGAAGCAAAAATGTACCGGGATTGTGACGTCATTGGCGGCCGCCATTTTAAAACGCGCCCGCTGGTTTTTGGCTAATATCTCGGCGACAATTCAATGAAAATGCCTGAAATTCATAATGTGGACAGACTCATCTAGACGGTTCGAATGAGCCCGGTGCTGGCTGGATTGGTTGAGATTTCGTTTATAAACATAGGAATATTGTCATTTTTCATCTTTAACTGTTATAACTTCTATACCTGTTGCCCAATCTCACAAAATTTGTCATGCTTATTTAGAACAATATTTGGCATATGCTCACTTATTTTCGTGAAGTTCCGAGTTTTCGTTTAGGATTTATAGGCTTTTGAGTACATTTGCCACACCCATTTTCTAAATGACCAGTTATAGCAACCCAAAGGACAAAGTTCAACTTTTTTTGATAATTATTGATCTAGAGAGTCCATAGAATTGTCCTACACTGGTTTCATTCCAATCGGGTGAAAAACCTAGGACTAGTTCGCAAAAGTAGGTTTTTCACATATTTGCGAATAATTAATGAACGATTTGATTGACAGAATTGGTTCTTGAGGCAAAGTTGTTCAGCATGAGGAGATCTATCAAATGATATGCATTTTGAAACACCATGTGATTACCGAGGCGTAAAACTCGTTAGCGCCAACTTGTGGCCGATTTCTTTCAAAATTCTTACAGACCTCTAGGACCATGAGTTGAACATGCCCATTGAGTTTCGTTCCGATCGGCCTCCGTTAACCTGGTCTAATAGGTGCTCAAACTTCATTGGCCGATGGCGGCCATGTTTTTTGAGATACGCCAATGTCCTCATAGACCATCATGCCCCCTTGGACCAAGACACTGCATGCCAAATTTCAAGTCGATTGGACTAACGGTTGCTTAGTTACAGACTGTTTATGTTTTTTTCAAGTTATAGCGCCACCTAATGCCAATCGACGATATTTTTTTATCGTGACCAAAGAATGAGCCCATACACATGTGTACTGAGTTTGGTGCAAATATCTCATTTCGTTCTCGAGTTATAGCCATTTTAGTAAAGTGGCTCCGCCCTTAACGTACGTTTTGGCGCCCCTTCGTGACCGTGAATCAAAATTTCAACTTTTTTTGATAATTATTGATATTCACACTCCAGAGAACATTTCTGCACTGGTTTGGTTCCGATCGGGCAAAAAACCTAGGACTAGTTCGAAAAGTAGGTTTTGGACAAAATTCAAAATGGCGGGAAAACGGGACCTCGGAGAGCAAATCTGATCTTCTACGCTTGTCACCGCCTTGACGCAAGGATTCCAAATATGTAATTCTTTTAATCTACGACAAACGGTTTAGGAGTTATGAGCCATTTTGCGCATTTGATCGCTGTAGCGCCACCTATTGGCCGATTTGGGTCATACTTTGTCAACCTCTCCTCGATTTTTGTACTATCATCTGACAAAGTTTCAAGTCTCTAGGCCTTACGGTTTGGGCTGCACGATGCGTTTTACGGCAGAAGAAAAAGAATAATAATAATAAAATAACAATAAATAGGGTAATAACCCCTAATAAAATCAGCACAATAACAATAGGGTTTCAGCACTACGTGCTTGAACCCCTAATAAAAATCAGCACAATAACAATAGGGTTTCAGCACTACGTGCTTGAACCCCTAATTAAAGCTGCAAGCAGCATTTACCGGGGTTCAAGCATTTAAGACCTTTAAGCAGATATGCATAAAAAGATACTTTAAAGTTTAAAAGATATTTAAGTTTTATTTACCAAGCATGTAAACACCTAAATCATAGAAGGAATTGACCATTTTCAGCCAAAACAGGCAATTTACCATTGAAAATATATGGATTTTAAAGCTTTTACAGTTATAGCGCCACCTATTGGTCGATCTCCATAAAAATTGGCATGCTTCTTTAGAGGCATATGCTGCGTGTGCTCACTTAATTTCGTGAAGTTCTGAGTTTTAATTTAGGAATTATAAGCTCTTGAGTACATTTTGCCACACAAAATGTTTTGTTGTAGATATTTGAAATTACATGATAGGTAAGAAAATCTTAGTGCAAGTCTTGTCTTTTTCACACCAAAATAATGAATGAATGAATGATGAATAGGAATTTGGTTTATCGCTTATATCTCAGGAACAGGACATCGAAAAATTCTGAAACTCAGAGGGTAGATAGAGCTCAACGGGCCCTGTGGAACAATCCTGTTCCTGCAGATCTACCTTCCTACAGAGTTCAGCTTTAGCCCAGCTCAACACAACACACCTGTCTGTAATTATGAAGTGCTCCTGAAGATCTTAATTAACTGATTCAGGTGTGTTTTATCAGGGTTGGAGCTAAAATGTGCAGGTAGGTAGATATCCAGGAACAGGATTGGGCACCCCTGGTTTAAAGGGATTTTAAATGACAAAACATTGAATTCTTGAAACCTTGAATTATATTAGTGGCCTTCTGCTGCCATCTGGTGGCACAAAATGACAGTGTCAGGCAATTCATTATAGAAATATATAGTTTTAAAGGTTTTTTGACAGTTATAGCGCCACCTATTGCCCGATCTCCACCATTTTTGGGGGATGTCCTCGGAGTGTATCCATACATATGTGTGCCAAATTTGGTGAAAAAATCTCATTTCGTTTTGACGTTATAGACACTTATATATGAGCGCATAAAAATTGACCCATGAAAGACTTTGATTGGATTTTTTTGCCACTTCCTATCAAAATTTTGACATTTGGGCTTTAACATATAGTAAACCAACTTAGGTTTCGTGTTTTCTACGGTGGTTTCGTGACGATCGGACAAACGGTTTCGAAAATATTCGCAAATAATGCAAATAAAGTGCAAATAAATATTCGCAAACTGTGTGTGCTCACTTAATTTCGTGAAGTTCTGAGTTTTAATTTAGGAATTATAAGCTCTTGAGTACATTTTGCCACGCAAAATGTTTTGTTGTAGATATTTGAAATTACATGATAGGTAAGAAAATCTTAGTGCAAGTCTTGTCTTTTTCACACCAAAATAATGAATGAATGAATGATGAATAGGAATTTGGTTTATCGCTTATATCTCAGGAACAGGACATCGAAAAATTCTGAAACTCAGAGGGTAGATAGAGCTCAACGGGCCCTGTGGAACGAGACCATCGCCGGGACAGTGAGTGTTGGGGGTCGGGAGTTACGCCTGGTCTAATGCGTATCTTTTTGTGCTTATATCTCAAGAACGCCTAGACCAAATCGCACCAAACTTGAATCGAATCTAGTTGGGGAAAGGGCCTTTCCAACGAGCCCTTCCCTAAGGTCCTAGGAGGTAGGGCTCGGGAGTTACGGCCGTTTAAATTCGGGGGTCCGCGAACTAGCGATCCGCGGGGGGGGCGTCCCCGAGGCCCGCGACGGATGTGGCCGCTCAAGGGCCGGGAGGGGACCTTGCCATCCGAGTTTGAGCTCGCGGGGACTTTCGGTTCCTGAGTTAGAAGCAAAAATGTACCGGGATGTGACGTCATTGGCGGCCGCCATTTTAAATCGCGCCCGCTGGTTTTTGGCTAATATCTCGGCGAAAATTCAATGAAAATGCCTGAAATTCATAGTGTGGACAGACGTCATCTAGACTGTTCGAATGAGCTCAGTGCTGGCTGGATTGGTTGAGATTTCGTTTATAAACATAGGAATATTGTCATTTTTCATCATTATAACTGTTATAACTTCTATACCTGTTGCCCAATCTTCACAAAATTTGTCATGCTTATTTAGAACAATATTTGGCATATGCTCACTTATTTTCGTGAAGTTCCGAGTTTTCGTTTAGGATTTATAGGCTTTTGAGTACATTTGCCACACCCATTTTCTAAATGACCAGTTATAGCAACCCAAAGGACAAAGTTCAACTTTTTTTTGATAATTATTGATCTAGAGAGTCCATAGAATTGTCCTACACTGGTTTCATTCCAATCGGGTGAAAAACCTAGGACTAGTTCGCAAAAGTAGGTTTTTCACATATTTGCGAATAATTAATGAACGATTTGATTGACAGAATTGGTTCTTGAGGCAAAGTTGTTCAGCATGAGGAGATCTATCAAATGATATGCATTTTATGAAACACCATGTGATTACCGAGGCGTAAAACTCGTTAGCGCCAACTTGTGGCCGATTTCTTTCAAAATTCTTACAGACCTCTAGGACCATGAGTTGAACATGCCCATTGAGTTTCGTTCCGATCGGCCTCCGTTAACCTGGTCTAATAGGTGCTCAAACTTCATTGGCCGATGGCGGCCATGTTTTTTGAGATACGCCAATGTCCTCATAGACCATCATGCCCCCTTGGACCAAGACACTGCATGCCAAATTTCAAGTCGATTGGACTAACGGTTGCTTAGTTACAGACGTGTTTATGTTTTTTTCAAGTTATAGCGCCACCTAATGCCCAATCGACGAGATTTTTTTATCGTGACCAAAGAATGAGCCCATACACATGTGTACCGAGTTTGGTGCAAATATCTCATTTCGTTCTCGAGTTATAGCCATTTTAGTAAAAGTGGCTCCGCCCTTAACGTACGTTTTGGCGCCCCTTCGTGACCGTGAATCAAAATTTCAACTTTTTTTTGATAATTATTGATATTCACACTCCAGAGAACATTTCTGCACTGGTTTGGTTCCGATCGGGCAAAAAACCTAGGACTAGTTCGAAAAGTAGGTTTTGGACAAAATTCAAAATGGCGGGAAAACGGGACCTCGGAGAGCGAATCTGATCTTCTACGCTTGTCACCGCCTTGACGCAAGGATTCCAAATATGTAATTCTTTTAATCTACGACAAACGGTTTAGGAGTTATGAGCCATTTTGCGCATTTGATCGCTGTAGCGCCACCTATTGGCCGATTTGGGTCATACTTTGTCAACCTCTCCTCGATTTTTGTACTATCATCTGACAAAGTTTCAAGTCTCTAGGCCTTACGGTTTGGGCTGCACGATGCGTTTTACGGCAGAAGAAAAAGAATAATAATAATAATTAAAGCTGCAAGCAGCATTTACCGGGGTTCAAGCATTTAAGACCTTTAAGCAGATATGCATAAAAAGATACTTTAAAGTTTAAAAGATATTTAAGTTTTATTTACCAAGCATGTAAACACCTAAATCATAGAAGGAATTGACCATTTTCAGCCAAAACAGGCAATTTACCATTGAAAATATATGGATTTTAAAGCTTTTACAGTTATAGCGCCACCTATTGGTCGATCTCCATAAAAATTGGCATGCTCTTTAGAGGCATATGCTGCGTGTGCTCACTTAATTTCGTGAAGTTCTGAGTTTTAATTTAGGAATTATAAGCTCTTGAGTACATTTTGCCACGCAAAATGTTTTGTTGTAGATATTTGAAATTACATGATAGGTAAGAAAATCTTAGTGCAAGTCTTGTCTTTTTCACACCAAAATAATGAATGAATGAATGATGAATAGGAATTTGGTTTATCGCTTATATCTCAGGAACAGGACATCGAAAAATTCTGAAACTCAGAGGGTAGATAGAGCTCAACGGGCCCTGTGGAACAATCCTGTTCCTGCAGATCTACCTTCCTACAGAGTTCAGCTTTAGCCCAGCTCAACACAACACACCTGTCTGTAATTATGAAGTGCTCCTGAAGATCTTAATTAACTGATTCAGGTGTGTTTTATCAGGGTTGGAGCTAAAATGTGCAGGTAGGTAGATATCCAGGAACAGGATTGGGCACCCCTGGTTTAAAGGGATTTTAAATGACAAAACATTGAATTCTTGAAACCTTGAATTATATTAGTGGCCTTCTGCTGCCATCTGGTGGCACAAAATGACAGTGTCAGGCAATTCATTATAGAAATATATAGTTTTAAAGGTTTTTTGACAGTTATAGCGCCACCTATTGCCCGATCTCCACCATTTTTGGGGGATGTCCTCGGAGTGTATCCATACATATGTGTGCCAAATTTGGTGAAAAAATCTCATTTCGTTTTGACGTTATAGACACTTATATATGAGCGCATTAAAAATTGACCCATGAAAGACTTTGATTGGATTTTTTTGCCACTTCCTATCAAAATTTTGACATTTGGGCTTTAACATATAGTAAACCAACTTAGGTTTCGTGTTTTCTACGGTGGTTTCGTGACGATCGGACAAACGGTTTCGAAAATATTCGCAAATAAAGTGCAAATAAAGTGCAAATAAATATTCGCAAACTGCGTGTGCTCACTTAATTTCGTGAAGTTCTGAGTTTTAATTTAGGAATTATAAGCTCTTGAGTACATTTTGCCACGCAAAATGTTTTGTTGTAGATATTTGAAATTACATGATAGGTAAGAAAATCTTAGTGCAAGTCTTGTCTTTTTCACACCAAAATAATGAATGAATGATGATGAATAGGAATTTGGTTTATCGCTTATATCTCAGGAACAGGACATCGAAAAATTCTGAAACTCAGAGGGTAGATAGAGCTCAACGGGCCCTGTGGAACGAGACCATCGCCGGGACAGTGAGTGTTGGGGGTCGGGAGTTACGCCTGGTCTAATGCGTATCTTTTTGTGCTTATATCTCAAGAACGCCTAGACCAAATCGCACCAAACTTGAATCGAATCTAGTTGGGGAAAGGGCCTTTCCAACGAGCCCTTCCCCAAGGTCCTAGGAGGTAGGGCTCGGGAGTTACGGCCGTTTAAATTCGGGGGTCCCCGAACTAGCGATCCGCGGGGGGGCGTCCCCGAGGCCCGCGACGGATGTGGCCGCTCAAGGGCCGGAGGGGACCTTGCCATCCGAGTTTGAGCTCGCGGGGACTTTTGGTTCCTGAGTTAGAAGCAAAAATGTACCGGGATGTGACGTCATTGGCGGCCGCCATTTTAAATCGCGCCCGCTGGTTTTTGGCTAATATCTCGGCGAAAATTCAATGAAAATGCCTGAAATTCATAGTGTGGACAGACGTCATCTAGACTGTTCGAATGAGCTCAGTGCTGGCTGGATTGGTTGAGATTTCGTTTATAAACATAGGAATATTGTCATTTTTCATCATTATAACTGTTATAACTTCTATACCTGTTGCCCAATCTTCACAAAATTTGTCATGCTTATTTAGAACAATATTTGGCATATGCTCACTTATTTTCGTGAAGTTCCGAGTTTTCGTTTAGGATTTATAGGCTTTTGAGTACATTTTGCCACACCCATTTTCTAAATGACCCAGTTATAGCAACCCAAAGGACAAAGTTCAACTTTTTTTGATAATTATTGATCTAGAGAGTCCATAGAATTGTCCTACACTGGTTTCATTCCAATCGGGTGAAAAACCTAGGACTAGTTCGCAAAAGTAGGTTTTTCACATATTTGCGAATAATTAATGAACGATTTGATTGACAGAATTGGTTCTTGAGGCAAAGTTGTTCAGCATGAGGAGATCTATCAAATGATATGCATTTTATGAAACACCATGTGATTACCGAGGCGTAAAACTCGTTAGCGCCAACTTGTGGCCGATTTCTTTCAAAATTCTTACAGACCTCTAGGACCATGAGTTGAACATGCCCATTGAGTTTCGTTCCGATCGGCCTCCGTTAACCTGGTCTAATAGGTGCTCAAACTTCATTGGCCGATGGCGGCCATGTTTTTTGAGATACGCCAATGTCCTCATAGACCATCATGCCCCCTTGGACCAAGACACTGCATGCCAAATTTCAAGTCGATTGGACTAACGGTTGCTTAGTTACAGACGTGTTTATGTTTTTTCAAGTTATAGCGCCACCTAATGTCCAATCGACGAGATTTTTTTATCGTGACCAAAGAATGAGCCCATACACATGTGTACCGAGTTTGGTGCAAATATCTCATTTCGTTCTCGAGTTATAGCCATTTTAGTAAAAGTGGCTCCGCCCTTAACGTACGTTTTGGCGCCCCTTCGTGACCGTGAATCAAAATTTCAACTTTTTTTCGATAATTATTGATATTCACACTCCAGAGAACATTTCTGCACTGGTTTGGTTCCGATTGGGCAAAAAACCTAGGACTAGTTCGAAAAGTAGGTTTTGGACAAAATTCAAAATGGCGGGAAAACGGGACCTCGCAGCGCGAATCTTTTTTCTATGCTTTTCACCGCCTTGATCCAAGGATTCCAAATATGTAATTTTTTAATCTGCGACAAACGGTTTAGGAGTTATGAGCCATTTTGCGCATTTGATCGCTGTAGCGCCACCTATTGGCCATTTGGGTCATACTTTGTCAACCTCTCCTCGATTTTTGTACTATCATTGACAAAGTTTCAAGTCTTAGGCCTTACGGTTTGGGCTGCACGATGCGTTTTACGGCAGAAGAAAAAGAATAATAATAATAATAATAATAAAATAATAATAATAATAATAAAATCAGCACAATAACAATAGGGTTTCAGCACTACGTGCTTGAACCCCTAATTAAAGCTGCAAGCAGCATTTACCGGGGTTCAAGCATTTAAGGCCTTTAAGCACATAATAAGTTATTATATTTTATTTAGCAAGCATGTAAACATTTAGATCATCGACGGAAAAGGCCATTTACAGCCAATACAGGCAATTCAGTAAGGAAAAACATGGTTTTTAAAGGTTTTTTGACAGTTATAGCGCCATCTGTTGCCCGATCTCCACCACTTTTTTTGGGTGTCCTCAGAGTTTGCCCATACATATGTGTGCCAAATTTGGTGAAAATATCTCATTCCGTTTTGAAGTTATAGACAGTTATATATAAGAGAGCGTAAAAAATGACCCATGAAAGACTTTTATTGGATTTTTTTGCCACTTCCCATCAAAATTTTGACATTTGGGCTTTGACATATAGTAAACCAACTTAGGTTCCGTGTTTCCTACGCTGGTTTCGTCTCGATCGGACTAACGGTTTCGAAGATATTCGCAAAAGTTTTTTAAGCGTTAAATCACAACGTAGCACAAACCATAGGCCGAAACCTACCATATTTGGTATCGTTAGACTCGGCAAGGATTCAGGAGTCTAAAGAAGTGACTCCCGTGAAAATAAGTCAGACACATCCAAAGTTATATATATTTTCATCTAAAACCATTAAAACCATATGTTTTTTAAAGTTTTTTCACAATTATAGCGCCACCTATGGTCCGATTTACACGAAAATTGGCATGCTTCTTTAGAGTCATATACTTCATGTGCTCACCTATTTTCGTGAAGTTCTGAGCTTCTGTTTAGGTTTTATAGGCTTTTAGGTATATTTAGCCAAGCCCATTTTCTAAATGACCCAGTTATAGCGATCCAAAGGGCAAAGTTCAACTTTTTTTTGATAATTATTGATCTAGAGAGTCCATAGAATTGTGCTACATTGGTTTCGTTCCAATCGGGCGAAAAACCTAGGACTAGTTCGCAAAAGTTGGTTTTTCACATATTTGCGAATAATTAATAAACGGTTTGATTGACAGCAATGGTTCTTGAGGCAAAGTGGTTCAGCATTAGGATATCTATCAAATGATATGCATATTGTGTGGTTTTATGAAACACCACGTGATTGCCGAGGCGTAAAACTCGTTAGCGCCAACTTGTGGCCGATTTCTTTCAAAATTCTTACAGACCTTTAGGACCATGAGTCGAACATGCCCATCGAGTTTCGTTCCGATCGACCTCCGTTAACCTTGTCTAATAGGTGCTCAAACTTCATTGGCCGATGGCGGCCATGTTTTTTGAGATATGCCAATGTCCTCATAGAATATCATGCCCCCTTGGACCAAGACACTGCATGCCAAATTTCAAGTCAATCGGACTAACGGTTGCATAGTTACAATCGTTTTTATGTTTTTTCAAGTTATAGCGCCACCTAGTGTCCAATCGACGCGATTTTTTTATCGTGACCAAAGATTGAGCCCCTAGACATGTTTACCGAGTTTGGTGCAAATATCTCATTTCGTTCTTGAGTTATAGCCATTTTAGTAAAAGTGGCTCCACCTTTAGCGTACGTTTTGGCGCCCCTTAGCGACCGTTAATCAAAATTTCAACTTTTTTTGATAACTTTTGATATACAGAGTCCAGAGAACATTTCTGCACTGGTTTGGTTCCGATCGGGCGAAAAACCTAGGACTAGTTCGCAAAAGTAGGTTTTTGACAAAATTCAAAATGGCGGAAAAATTTTCCAGGCGGAAATGAAATCGGAGATATACGTTTTGTTCGCCAAGGTCTCAGCTTTCCAAAGATATAGACACTTGAGCCTGTGACACACGGTTTAGGAGTTATGAGCCATTTCGCGCATTTGATTGCTGTAGCGCCACCTATTGGCCGATTTCGGTCATACTTTGTCAACCTCTCCTCGATTTTTGTACTATCATTTGACAAAGTTTCAAGTCTCTAGGCCTTACGGTTTGGGCTGCACGATGCGTTTTACGGCAGAAGAAAAAGAATAATAATAATTAAAGCTGCAAGCAGCATTTACCGGGGTTCAAGCATTTAAGGCCTTTAAGCACATAATAAGTCATTATATTTGATTTAGCAAGCATGTAAACATTTAGATCATAGACGGAAAAGGCCATTTACAGCCAATACAGGCAATTCAGTAAGGAAAAACATGGTTTTTAAAGGTTTTTTGACAGTTACAGCGCCATCTGTTGCCTGATCTCCACCACTTTTTTTGGGTGTCCTCAGAGTTTGCCCATACATATGTGTGCCAAATTTGGTGAAAATATCTCATTCCGTTTTGAAGTTATAGACAGTTATATATAAGAGAGCGTAAAAAATGACCCATGAAAGACTTTTATTGGATTTTTTTGCCACTTCCCATCAAAATTTTGACATTTGGGCTTTGACATATAGTAAACCAACTTAGGTTCCGTGTTTCCTACGCTGGTTTCGTCTCGATCGGACTAACGGTTTCGAAGATATTCGCAAAAGTTTTTTAAGCGTTAAATCACAACGTAGCACAAACCATAGGCCGAAACCTACCATATTTGGTATCGTTAGACTCGGCAAGGATTCAGGAGTCTAAAGAAGTGACTCCCGTGAAAATAAGTCAGACACATCCAAAGTTATATATATTTTCATCTAAAACCATTAAAACCATATGTTTTTTAAAGTTTTTTCACAATTATAGCGCCACCTATTGTCCGATTTACACGAAAATTGGCATGCTTCTTTAGAGTCATATGCTGCATGTGCTCACCTATTTTGGTGAAGTTCTGAGCTTTTGTTTAGGTTTTATAGGCTTTTGGGTATATTTAGCCACGCCCATTTTAAATGACCCTGTGATATCGAACCAAAGGGCAAAGTTCAACTTTTTTTTGATAATTATTGATCTAGAGAGTCCATAGAATTGTCCTACACTGGTTTCGTTCCGATCGGGCGAAAAACCTAGGACTAGTTCGCAAAAGTAGGTTTTTCACATATTTGCGAATAATTAATGAACGATTTGATTGACAGCATTGGTTCTTGAGGCAAATTTGTTCATCATGAGGAGATCTATCAAATGATATGCATGTTGTGTGGTTTTGTGACACACCACGTGATTACTGAGGCGTAAAACTCGTTAGCGCCAACTTGTGGCCGATTTCTTTCAAAATTCTTACAGACCTTTAGGACCATGAGTCGAACATGCCCATCGAGTTTCGTTCCGATCGACCTCCGTTAACCTTGTCTAATAGGTGCTCAAACTTCATTGGCCGATGGCGGCCATGTTTTTTGAGATACGCCAATGTCCTCATAGAATATCATGCCCCCTTGGACCAAGACACTGCATGCCAAATTTCAAGTCAATCGGACTAACGGTTGCATAGTTACAGCTGTTTTTATGTTTTTTTCAAGTTATAGCGCCAACTAGTGTCCAATCGACGCAGTTTTTTTATCGTGACCAAAGATTAAGCCTATAACATGTGTACCGAGTTTGGTGCAAATATCTCATTTCGTTCTTGAGTTATAGCCATTTTAGTAAAAGTGGCTCCGCCCTTAGCGTACGTTTTGGCGCCCCTTAGCGACCGTTAATCAAAATTTCAACTTTTTTTGATAACTTTTGATATTCAGAGTCCAGAGAACATTTCTGCACTGGTTTGGTTCCGATCGGACGAAAAACCTAGGACTAGTTCGCAAAAGTAGGTTTTTGACAAAATTCAAAATGGCGGAAAAATTTTCATACCGGAAATGAAATCGGAGATATACGTTTTGTTCGTCAAGGTCTCAGCTTTCCAATGATATAAGACACTTGAGTCTGTGACGCACGGTTTAGGAGTTATGAGCCATTTCGCGCATTTGATTGCTGTAGCGCCACCTATTGGCCGATTTGGTCATACTTTGTCAACCTCTCCTCGATTTTTGTACTATCATTTGACAAAGTTTCAAGTCTCTAGGCCTTACGGTTTGGGCTGCACGATGCGTTTTACGGCAGAAGAAAAATAATAATAATAATAAAAAATCAGGACAATTACAATAGGGTTTCAGCACTACGTGCTTGAACCCCTAATTAAAGCTGCATGCAGCATTTTATCGGGGTTCAAGCATTTAAGGCAGTTTAAGGCAGGATTTGTCTTATTTAGCAAGCATGTACCACTGAAATCATATATGCTAAAACAAACACAGAAAGAAAAGGTTTAAACAGTAATACCTTATACATACGAAGCATGCTTTACACACATACACACACACACATAAACAAAAAATATAATTTTCAGGTCACAATGTAATTGTAATGTTGTCTTACTGCAAAGACATAAGTCACATGAACAAATGAAGTGGTAAACCTTGAAAAAAATGTGATTTGTAATGTTATTATAAGGATTTATATAGTTTAAAGTAGGGGTGCCCAATCCTGTTCCTGGAGATCTACCTTCCAAAAATTCAGCTCTAGCCCAGCTCAACACACCGTCTGTAATTATGAAGTGCTCCTGAAGATCTTAATTAACTGATTCAGGTGTGTTTTATCAGGGTTGGAGCTAAAATGTGCAGGTAGGTAGATGTCCAGGAACAGGATTGGGCACCCCTGGTTTAAAGGGATTTTAAATGACAAAACATTGAATTCTTGAAACCTTGAATTATATTAGTGGCCTTCTGCTGCCATCTGGTGGCACAAAATGACAGTGTCAGGCAATTCATTATAGAAATATATAGTTTTAAAGGTTTTTTGACAGTTATAGCGCCACCTATTGCCCGATCTCCACCATTTTTGGGGGATGTCCTTGGAGTGTATCCATACATATGTGTGCCAAATTTGGTGAAAATATCTCATTTCGTTTTGACGTTATAGACACTTATATATATGAGCGCATAAAAATTGACCCATGAAAGACTTTGATTGGATTTTTTGCCACTTCCTATCAAAATTTTGACATTTGGGCTTTAACGTATAGTAAACCAACTTAGGTTCCGTGTTTTCTACGGTGGTTTCGTGACGATCGGACAAACGGTTTCGAAGATATTCGCAAACGTTTTTTAAGCGCTAAATCACAACGTGGCACAAACCGTTTTCCGAAACCTGGCAAGTCTGATATCGTTGAACTCGGCAAGGATTCAGGAGTCTAAAGATATATCTCCCGTTGAAATAAGTCGATCACATCCAGAGTTATATACAATTTCATCCAAAAGCATTAAAAACACAAGTTTTTTAAAGTTTTCTAACAGTTATAGCGCCACCTATGGTCCGATCTCCATAAAAATTGGTGTGCTTCTGTATAGTCATACTCTGCATGCGTTCACCAATTTTCGTGAAGTTCTGAGTTTTCGTTTAGGTTTTATAGGCTTTTGGGTATATTTAGCCACGCCCACTTTCTAAATGACCCCGTTATAGCGACCCAAAGGGTAAAGTTCAACTTTTTTTTATAATTATTGATCTGGAGAGTCCATAGAATTGTCCTGCACTGGTTTCGTTCCGATTGTGCGAAAAACCTAGGACTAGTTCGCAAAAGTAGGTTTTTAAAATATTCATGAATAATTAATGAACGATTTGATTGACAGCAATGGTTCTTGAGGCAAAGTTGTTCAGCATGAGGGATCTATCAAATGATATGTATTGTGTGGATTTATGAAACACCATGTGATTACAGAGTCGTAAAACTCGTTAGCGCCAACTAGTGGCCGATTTCTTTCAAAATTGGTACAGACGTCCATGACCACGATTCGATCATGCACACCGAGTTTCGTTCCGATCGGCCTCCGTTAACCTTGTCTAATAGGTGCTCAAATTTCATTGGCCGATGGCGGCCATGTTTTTTGAGATACACCAATGTTCTCATAGACAATCATGCCCCCTTGGACCAAGACACTACACGCCAAATTTTAAGTCAATCGGACTAACGGTTGCATAGTTACAGCTGTTTTCATGTTTTTTTCGCGTTATAGCGCCACCTAGTGGCCAATCGTCGCGATTTTTTTATCGTGACCAAAAATTTAGCCCGTATACAGGTGTCCCAAGTTTGGTGCAAATATCTAATTTCGTTCTCGAGTTATAGCCATTTTAGTAAAAGTGGCTCCGCCCACATCGTACGTTTTGGCGCCCTTTAGTGACCGTGAATGAAAATTTCAACTTTTTTTTAATAATTATTGATAATCACACTACAGAGAACATTTCTGCACTGGTTTGGTTCTGATCGGGCAAAAAACCTAGGACTAGTTCGCAAAAGTAGGTTTTGGACAAAATTCAAAATGGCGGGAAAACGGGACCTCGTAGCGCGAATCTTTTTTTCTATGCTTTTAACCGCCTTGACCCAAGGATTCCAAATATGTAATTTTATTAATCTACGATAAACGGTTTAGGAGTTATGAGCCATTTCGCACATTTGATCGCTGTAGCGCCACCTATTGGCCGATTTGGGTCATACTTTGTCAACCTCTCCTCGATTTTTGTACTATCATTTGACAAAGTTTCAAGTCTCTAGCACTTACGGTTTAGGCTGCACAATCAGTTTTACGGCAGAATAATAATAATAATAATAATATAATAATAATATAATAAAAATCCTAACAATTACAATAGGGTTTCAGCACTTCGTGCTTGAACCCCTAATAATAAAAATCAGCACAATAACAATAGGGTTTCAGCACTACGTGCTTGAACCCCTAATAATAAAAATCAGCACAATAACAATAGGGTTTCAGCACTACGTGCTTGAACCCCTAATAATAATAATAAAAATCAGCACAATAACAATAGGGTTTCAGCACTACGTGCTTGAACCCCTAATAATAAAAATCAGCACAATAACAATAGGGTTTCAGCACTACGTGCTTGAACCCCTAATAATAAAAATCCTAACAATTACAATAGGGTTTCAGCACTACGTGCTTGAACCCCTAATAAAAATCAGCACAATAACAATAGGGTTTCAGCACTACGTGCTTGAACCCCTAATTAAAGCTGCAAGCAGCATTTACCGGGGTTCAAGCATTTAAGACCTTTAAGCAGATATGCATAAAAAGATTTATAGTTTGAAAGATATTTAAGTTTTATTTAGCAAGCATGTCACCACTTAAATCACAGATGAACAGCTATGATATATGCTAAACCAAACACAGAGAAAGAAAAGGCTTAAACAATAATACGCATGCTTACTCATACACACACACACCACTTATTGGTTCACTTTCATTCTGTGTCAAAACAGTATGTGTTTTGTGTTTCAAGTATATTTCAATGTTCACTACATTAATTAAACATGCTTACAAACACATTTTGTTGCAAATATGGATATTTGAAATCAATAATGAGGTAAGAAAATGCTTATTCCAGGTTTTCCCTTTAAAAATCATCATTTTCAGGTCTCAATGTAATTGTAATGTTGTATTATTGCAAAAAAACATATGTCAGATGAACAAATGAAGAGGTAAACCTTGACAAAATGTGATTTGTAATGATATTTAAGGATTTATATAGTTTATAAGAGATATAACATGACAAAACCTTGGAAAAACCTTGAAATCTTGAACTATATTAGTGGCCTTCTACTGCCATCTGGTGGCAAATGACAATTTCAGGACATACAAAACATATGAACATTGTCATTCAACACATTTTTAACTGTTAAAGTTAGCTATTGTCCCGATCTCCATGAAATTGCTTGTTTAGAGTCATGTCACACGTCCTTGCTTATTTTCAGAAAGATCTGAGCATTCCTTGGAGAGATATATGGCTTTCAGGGACACTTGGTGAAGGCCACATTTTGAAATGACCCTTTTATATCCACTAATGCAAAAGTTCAACTTTTTGATTATTATTAAACAAGAGAGTCCAGAGAATTGTACTGCATTGGTTTTATTCAGATTAAGCAAAAAACCTGATTAGTATGCAAAAGTAGGTTTTTAAAATATTCTTGAATGAACGATTTGATTGACATAATAAATGATGGGTAACGAAATGTTTACTGCAAGTCTCCTTAAAGTTTCACATAATGTGGCACAATTGTCATTAATAATTCAACCGAAATTGAGTGATGCATTTTGACAAAATGTGATTGTAATCATTAATAGTGATTTTATCAAGTCTAAATATGCATTACAGAACAATATGACTACTTTAACCAGCAGGTGGCAGCAAAGGACCAGTCATTAGCCTACTTTCAGTTTAAAAATGGTCTGGTTTTGTACATTTTCCATGACTGCATTAAACATGTTTACATACACATTGTTGTAGATATTTGACATACATGATAGGTAAGAAAATCTTAGTGCAAGTCTTGTCTTTCTGACAACAGAATAATGAATGAATGATAAATGGAAATTTGTTTTTTGCTTATATCTCGGGAACAGGACATCGAAAAATTCTGAAACTCAGAGGGTAGATAGAGCTCAACAGGCCCTGTGGAACGAGACCATCGCGGGGACAGTGAGTGTTGGGGGTCGGGAGTTACGCCTGGTCTAATGCGTATCTTTTTGTGCTTATATCTCAAGAACGCTCAGGCCAAATTGCACCAATCTCGAATCGAATCTAGTCGGGGAAAGGGCCTTTCCAATGAGCCCTTCCCCAAGGTCCTAGGAGGTAGGGCTCGGGAGTTACGGCCGTTTAAAGTCGGGGGTCCCGCGAACTAGCGATCCGCGGGGGGGCGCCCCGAGGCCCGCGACGGATGTGGCTGCTCAAGGGCCCGGAGGGGACCTTACCATCCGAGTTTGAGCTCGCGGGGACTTTCGGTTCCTGAGTTAGAAGCAAAAATGTACCGGGATTGTGACGTCATTGGCGGCCGCCATTTTAAAACGCGCCCGCTGGTTTTTGGCTAATATCTCGGCGACAATTCAGTGAAAATGCCTGAAATTCATAATGTGGACAGACTTCATCTAGACGGTTCGAATGAGCCCGTGTGCTGGCTGGATTGGTTGAGATTTCGTTTATAAACATAGGAATATTGTCATTTTTCATCTTTGTAACTGTTATAACTTCTATACCTGTTGCCCAATCTCCACAAAATTTGTCATGCTTATTTAGAACAATATTTGGCATAAGCTCACTTATTTCGTGAAGTTCCGAGTTTTCGTTTAGGATTTATAGGCTTTTGAGTACATTTTGCCACACCCATTTTCTAAATGACCCAGTTATAGCAACCCAAAGTACAAAGTTCAACTTTTTTGATAATTATTGATCTAGAGAGTCCATAGAATTGTCCTACACTGGTTCCATTCCGATCAGGCAAAAAACCTAGGACTAGTTCGCAAAAGTAGGTTTTTCACATATTTGCGAATAATTAATGAAAGATTTGATTGACAGCATTGGTTCTTGAGGCAAAGTTGTTCAGCATGAGGAGATCTATCAAATGATATGCATATTGTGTGGTTTTATGAAACACCACGTGATTACCGAGGCATAAAACTCGTTAGCGCCAACTTGTGGCCGATTTCTTTCAAAATTCTTACAGACCTCTAGGACCATGAGTTGAACATGCCCATCGAGTTTCGTTCCGATCGGCCTCCGTTAACCTGGTCTAATAGGTGCTCAAAATTCAGTGGCCGATGGCGGCCATGTTTTTTGAGATACACCAATGTCCTCATAGACAATCATGCCCCCTTGGACCAAGACACCGCATGCCAAATTTCAAGTCAATCGGACTAACGGTTGCATAATTACAGCTGTTTTCATGTTTTTTCCAAGTTATAGCGCCACCTAGAGGCCAATCGACGCGATATTTTTATCGTGACCAAAGAATGAGCCCCTACACATGTGTACTGAGTTTGGTGCAAATATCTCATTTCGTTCTCGAGTTATAGCCATTTTAGTAAAAGTGGCTCCGTCCACATCGTACATTTTGACGTTCCTTAACGACCGTGAATCAAAATTTCAACTTTTTTTGGATAATTATTGATATACAGACTCCAGAGAACATTCCTGCACTAGTTTGGTTCCGATTGGGCGAAAAACCTAGGACTAGTTCGCAAAAGTAGGTTTTGGACAACATTCAAAATGCCGGAAAAATTTGCATACCGGAAATGAAATCGGAGATATACGTTTTGTTCGTTAAGGTCTCAGCTTTCCAATGATATAAGACACTATGTGCTTGAACCCCTAAAAATCAGGACAATAACAATAGGGTTTCAGCACTACGTGCTTGAACCCCTAATAAAAATCAGCACAATAACAATAGGGTTTCAGCACTACGTGCTTGAACCCCTAATAAATGGTGCTTTATACTTTTCAGCTAAGTGTAACAGTATTCAGTAGGGCTGGGTTTTGACACAATTTTCATGATTCGATTTCTATTCACAAGCTTACTATTCGATTTCGATTCAATATCGATTATTTTGGATGTATATCAGATACAGTAAATGGCAAATTTTTTGAGGAAAAAAAATCTCTCAAATAATGCTGTAAACTAAAAGAGGGAGTCACTTGGTCCTATATTACTATAATATTGAAGGTTGAAATTAACTGATTTACATATCCAAAACTAAAATTACACTCAATTATGTTTTTTTTAATAATAAAGTTATGATTATGTAAACTTTAGAATTATATAATCATATTTCTACTCTAATTTGTTTTTTGAAATATAAATATTTAAATTGTAGCTGTCATAAATGATTTCTTCAAACATTAAATACATAAATGAATTATAAAAAACATATTTAAAATAAAATTATAATGAACATGTAACGTGTTGCATATATTTATCAGAATGCTCCTCTCTATAGCTGAGTAATGAGTTTATGCTGAATATGATTTTTCTGAAGTAAATGTGACGTTACGTGACATTGTTTACAAGCTGTTTTATTGATGTCTTTCTGCGGTTGAAACACTGATTGTGCGATTAAATGTGACATGTTATGTATCAGTTGTACTGTATCTTGTAACATATCTTCAGATGTTCATTCATATTTATTTTACACTGTAACTAGTATTAAAGTGGAGGAAATTATCAGTTCACAGTACACATCTTGGCCGCAGGCTTTGATCACTATCAGCAACTCTTTGCCTTTAGGAATACCAAATGGGTCTAGGAGGGTGGTGGAAAAGGACAGAAATGTCTTTGTTCATTTTTATTATTTTCAAACCTACAAAGGTGTATATAAACTTTGGAGTTCAAGTATATATCTATATCTATTGCTTTCATTCAATTGAGCCAATTATAATAATGGACTGACTCTGTTTACAAACAATCGTTTTACTTCTGTTTTTTTTTTCCTTCAGGTATTTTTTTTTTACTTTCTTGCCTCTTTGGAACATGTCCATTTACGCATACTGTGTAGAGGTGGTGCGCAGCTTAATGGACATTTAAGGTTTTCTGCCAATGAAGAGCTTCTGGGACATTGACATAAACAGCACTTTTTCATACAACTTAAAAAAGGTGGTGACAGACAATTTTGATTTTCTTGTTTTTGTGCCTTTGGAATTCATTGTTTTTTGTTCGTTTTGTTTTTTTCTTTTCAAAATTACATTCACTGTAATGCTGGAGTAAGATTTTAGAAGAAAACTTTTGGTCCTGTTTAATGTTTGTGCTAGTAAAGGTTGCAGAGCTTATAAGTAACAAGGTTTACAAAAGGTAACACTTTACAAAAGGTCTTGCTTGTTAACATCAATTAATATATTAGACAACATTATCTAACTATGTGCATTAACTTTTTACAGTATTTATCAATATTTTTTCAAGTTAATAAAATGTATAGTTATTGTTCATGTTAGTTTACAGTGCATTATCTATTAACATATGCAACTTTTGATTTTAATAATGCATAAGTAATATTAACTAGGATTTATAAATGCTTTAAAGTATTTTTCATTCATAGTTCATGTTAACTTAAGTAGTTAACTAATAGAAAATTATTGTACAGTGTTACCCAAAGTTTTGAATCTTTTATTTTCTTTACATTTTGTTTGTATTAATTCATGGGTGTTATCTTATTTATCATCTTATACATCATACAGAATGATTTTATCTGAAAATGTAAAATTGCAGAAAGTTTGTGATGGGTCGGTTTAGGTACCTTTGTATGTGAGGGAGAAAATTATAGTGCATATAAGCCTCACTGTCATCCAGACTCTTTCTAAATGAGAGTTAAAGTGTTGTAATTGTTTGTGATTGTGTATAGTGTTTCTTGGGATTTTCTTGTGCATCAACAAAAAGGTTTTTGTGTATTTGTTTAGAGATTATTTGTCAGTAAATGTAGAGGGTTTCAATTTGAATTTGTGTTGACTGTAATATTTTGAAATACTAAATTGTAACTTCATTATTTTATGTAATTACAAATAATGTAATTACAAATGTATTAAATTATATAATAGTGTACATGCAAATTA
>VTFQ01000009.1:18950562-18990562 GCA_036281575.1 Ancherythroculter nigrocauda
GCCCCCTTGGACCAAGACACTGCATGCCAAATTTCAAGTCAATTGGACTAACGGTTGCATAGTTACAGCTGTTTTTATGTTTTTTTCAAGTTATAGCGCCACCTAGTGTCCTATCGACGCAGTTTTTTTATCGTGACCAAAGATTAAGCCCCTAAACATGTGTACCAAGTTTGGTGCAAATATCTCATTTCGTTCTTGAGTTATCGCCATTTTAGTAAAAGTGGCTCCGCCCTTAGCGTACGTTTTGGCGCCCCTTAGCGACCATTAATCAAAATTTCAACTTTTTTTGATAACTTTTGATATTCAGAGTCCAGAGAACATTTCTGCACTGGTTTGGTTCCGATCGGGCGAAAAACCTAGGACTAGTTCGCAAAAGTAGGTTTTTGACAAAATTCAAAATGGCGGAAAAATTTTCCAGGCGGAAATGAAATCGGAGATATACGTTTTGTTCGCCAAGGTCTCAGCTTTCCAATGATATAAGACACTTGAGCCTGTGACACACGGTTTAGGAGTTATGAGCCATTTCGCGCATTTGATTGCTGTAGCGCCACCTATTGGCCGATTTCGGTCATACTTTGTCAACCTCTCCTCGATTTTTGTACTATCATTTGACAAAGTTTCAAGTCTCTAGGCCTTACGGTTTGGGCTGCACGATGCGTTTTACGGCAGAAGAAAAAGAATAATAATAATTAAAGCTGCAAGCAGCATTTACCGGGGTTCAAGCATTTAAGGCCTTTAAGCACATACAAAGGTATTATATTTTATTTAGCAAGCATGTAAACATTTAGACTATAAACAGAAAAGACAATTTAGAGCAAATTCAGGCAATTTAGCAAGGAAAAACATGGTTTATAAAGGTTTTTTGACAGTTACAGCGCCATCTATTGCCTGATTCCCACCATTTTTGCGGGGTGTCCTCAGAATGTGTCCATACATATGTGTGCCAAATTTGGTGAAAATATTTCATTCCGTTTTGAAGTTATAGACACTTATATATAAGAGAGCGTAAAAAATGACCCATGAAAGACTTTTATTGGATTTTTTTGCCACTTCCCATCAAAATTTTGACATTTGGGCTTTGGCATATAGTAAACCAACTTAGGTTCCATGTTTCCTACGCTGGTTTCGTCTCGATCGGACTAACGGTTTCCAAGATATTCGCAAAAGTTTTTTAAGCGCTAAATCACAACGTAGCACAAACCATAGGCCGAAACCTACCATATTTGGTATCGTTAGACTCGGCAAGGATTCAGGAGTCTAAAGAAGTTGCTCCCGTGAAAATAAGTCAGACACATCCAAAGTTATATATATTTTCATCTAAAACCATTAAAACCATATGTTTTTTTAAAGTTTTTTCACAATTATAGCGCCACCTATGGTCTGATTTACACGAAAATTGGCATGCTTCTTTAGAGTCATAGGTTGCATGTGCTCACCTATTTTGGTGAAGATCTGACTTGTTGTTTAGGTTTTATAGGCTTTTGGGTATATTTAGCCACGCCCATTTTCTAAATGACCCAGTTATAGCGACCCAAAGGGTAAAGTTCAACTTTTTTTTGATAATTATTGATCTAGAGAGTCCATAGAATTGTCCTACACTGGTTTCGTTCCGATCGGGCAAAAAACCTAGGACTAGTTCGCAAAAGTAGGTTTTTCACATATTTGCAAATAATTAATGAACGATTTGATTGACAGCATTGGTTCTTGAGGCAAAGTTGTTCAGCATGAGGAGATCTATCAAATGATATGGATATTGTGTGGTTTTATGAAACACCACATGATTGCTGAGGCATAAAACTCGTTAGCGCCAACTTGTGGCCAATTTCTTTCAAAATTCTTACAGACCTTTAGGACCATGAGTCGAACATGCCCATCGAGTTTCGTTCCGATCGACCTCCGTTAACCTTGTCTAATAGGTGCTCAAACTTCATTGGCCGATGGCGGCCATGTTTTTTGAGATACGCCAATGTCCTCATAGAATATCATGCCCCCTTGGACCAAGACACTGCATGCCAAATTTCAAGTCAATCGGACTAACGGTTGCATAGTTACAATTGTTTTTATGTTTTTTTCAAGTTATAGCGCCACCTAGTGTCCAATCGACGCGATTTTTTTATCATGACCAAAGAATGAGCTCCTAGACATGTTTACCGAGTTTGGTGCAAATATCTCATTTCGTTCTTGAGTTATAGCCATTTTAGTAAAAGTGGCTCCGCCTTTAGCATACGTTTTGGCGCCCCTTAGCGACCGTTAATCAAAATTTCAACTTTTTTTTGATAACTTTTGATATTCAGAGTCCAGAGAACATTTCTGCACTGGTTTGGTTCCGATCGGGCGAAAAACCTAGGACTAGTTCGCAAAAGTAGGTTTTTGACAAAATTCAAAATGGCGGAAAAATTTTCATACCGGAAATGAAATCGGAGATATACGTTTTGTTCGTCAAGGTCTCAGCTTTCCAATGATATAAGACACTTGAGTCTGTGACACACGGTTTAGGAGTTATGAGCCATTTCGCGCATTTGATCGCTGTAGCGCCACCTATTGGCCGATTTGGGTCATACTTTGTCAACCTCTCCTCGATTTTTGTACTATCATTTGACAAATTTTCAAGTCTCTAGGCCTTACGGTTTGGGCTGCACGATGCGTTTTACGGCAGAAGAAAAATAATAATAATAATAATAAAAATCAGGACAATTACAATAGGGTTTCAGCACTACGTGCTTGAACCCCTAATTAAAGCTGCAAGCAGCATTTACCGGGGTTCAAGCATTTAAGGCCTTTAAGCACATAATAAGTTATTATATTTGATTTAGCAAGCATGTAAACATTTAGATCATAGACGGAAAAGGCCATTTACAGCCAATACAGGCAATTCAGTAAGGAAAAACATGGTTTTTAAAGGTTTTTTGACAGTTATAGCGCCATCTGTTGCCCGATCTCCACCACTTTTTTTGGGTGTCCTCAGAGTTTGCCCATACATATGTGTGCCAAATTTGGTGAAAATATCTCATTCCGTTTTGAAGTTATAGACAGTTATATATAAGAGAGCGTAAAAAATGACCCATGAAAGACTTTTATTGGATTTTTTTGCCACTTCCCATCAAAATTTTGACATTTGGGCTTTTGCATATAGTAAACCAACTTAGGTTCCGTGTTTTCTACGCTGGTTTCGTGACGATCGGACTAACGGTTTCGAAGATATCCGCAAAAGTTTTTTAAGCGCTAAATCACAACGTAGCACAAACCATAGGCTGAAACCTACCATATTTGGTATCGTTAGACTCGGCAAGGATTCAGGAGTCTAAAGAAGTGACTCCCGTGAAAATAAGTCAGACACATCCAAAGTTATATATATTTTCATCTAAAACCATTAAAACCATATGTTTTTTTAAAGTTTTTTCACAATTATAGCGCCATCTATTGTCCGATTTACACAAAAATTGGCATGCTTCTTTAGAGTCATATGCTGCATGTGCTCAACTATTTTGGTGAAGTTCTGAGTTTTTGTTTAGGTTTTATAGGCTTTTGGGTATATTTAGCCACGCCCATTTTCTAAATGACCCAGTTATTGCGACCCAAAGGGTAAAGTTAAACTTTTTTTTAATAATTATTGATCTAGAGAGTCCATAGAATTGTCCTACACTGGTTTCGTTCCAATCGGGCGAAAAACCTAGGACTAGTTCGCAAAAGTTGGTTTTTCACATATTTGCGAATAATTAATAAACGGTTTGATTGACAGCAATGGTTCTTGAGGCAAAGTGGTTCAGCATTAGGATATCTATCAAATGATATGCATATTGTGTGGTTTTATGAAACACCACGTGATTGCCGAGGCGTAAAACTCGTTAGCGCCAACTTGTGGCCGATTTCTTTCAAAATTCTTACAGACCTTTAGGACCATGAGTCGAACATGCCCATCGAGTTTCGTTCCGATCGACCTCCGTTAACCTTGTCTAATAGGTGCTCAAACTTCATTGGCCGATGGCGGCCATGTTTTTTGAGATATGCCAATGTCCTCATAGAATATCATGCCCCCTTGGACCAAGACACTGCATGCCAAATTTCAAGTCAATCGGACTAACGGTTGCATAGTTACAATCGTTTTTATGTTTTTTTCAAGTTATAGCGCCACCTAGTGTCCAATCGACGCGATTTTTTTATCGTGACCAAAGATTGAGCCCCTAGACATGTTTACCGAGTTTGGTGCAAATATCTCATTTCGTTCTTGAGTTATAGCCATTTTAGTAAAAGTGGCTCCGCCTTTAGCGTACGTTTTGGCGCCCCTTAGCGACCGTTAATCAAAATTTCAACTTTTTTTTGATAACTTTTGATATTCAGAGTCCAGAGAACATTTCTGCACTGGTTTGGTTCCGATCGGGCGAAAAACCTAGGACTAGTTCGCAAAAGTAGGTTTTTGACAAAATTCAAAATGGCGGAAAAATTTTCCAGGCGGAAATGAAATCGGAGATATACGTTTTGTTCGCCAAGGTCTCAGCTTTCCAATGATATAAGACACTTGAGCCTGTGACACACGGTTTAGGAGTTATGAGCCATTTTGCGCATTTGATTGCTGTAGCGCCACCTATTGGCCGATTTCGGTCATACTTTGTCAACCTCTCCTCGATTTTTGTACTATCATTTGACAAAGTTTCAAGTCTCTAGGCCTTACGGTTTGGGCTGCACGATGCGTTTTACGGCAGAAGAAAAAGAATAATAATAATAATTAAAGCTGCATGCAGCATTTTATCGGGGTTCAAGCATTTAAGGCAGTTTAAGGCAGGATTTGTCTTATTTAGCAAGCATGTACCACTGAAATCATATATGCTAAAACAAACACAGAAAGAAAAGGTTTAAACAGTAATACCTTATACATACGAAGCATGCTTTACACACATACACACACACACATAAACAAAAAAATATAATTTTCAGGTCACAATGTAATTGTAATGTTGTCTTACTGCAAAGACATAAGTCACATGAACAAATGAAGTGGTAAACCTTGAAAAAAATGTGATTTGTAATGTTATTATAAGGATTTATATAGTTTAAAGTAAGGGTGCCCAATCCTGTTCCTGGAGATCTACCTTCCTACAATTCAGCTCTAGCCCAGCTCAACACACCTGTCTGTAATTATGAAGTGCTCCTGAAGATCTTAATTAACTGATTCAGGTGTGTTTTATCAGGGTTGGAGCTAAAATGTGCAGGTAGGTAGATGTCCAGGAACAGGATTGGGCACCCCTGGTTTAAAGGGATTTTAAATGACAAAACATTGAATTCTTGAAACCTTGAATTATATTAGTGGCCTTCTGCTGCCATCTGGTGGCACAAAATGACAGTGTCAGGCAATTCATTATAGAAATATATAGTTTTAAAGGTTTTTTGACAGTTATAGCGCCACCTATTGCCCGATCTCCACCATTTTTGGGGGATGTCCTTGGAGTGTATCCATACATATGTGTGCCAAATTTGGTGAAATTATCTCATTTCGTTTTGACGTTATAGACACTTATATATATGAACGCATAAAAATTGACCCATGAAAGACTTTGATTGGATTTTTTTGCCACTTCCTATCAAAATTTTGACATTTGGGCTTTAACGTATAGTAAACCAACTTAGGTTCCGTGTTTTCTACGGTGGTTTCGTGACGATCGGACAAACGGTTTCGAAGATATTCGCAAACGTTTTTTAAGCGCTAAATCACAACGTGGCACAAACCGTTTTCCGAAACCTGGCAAGTCTGATATCGTTGAACTCGGCAAGGATTCAGGAGTCTAAAGATATATCTCCCGTTGAAATAAGTCGATCACATCCAGAGTTATATACAATTTCATCCAAAAGCATTAAAAACACAAGTTTTTTAAAGTTTTCTAACAGTTATAGCGCCACCTATGGTCCGATCTCCATAAAAATTGGTGTGCTTCTGTATAGTCATACTCTGCATGCGTTCACCAATTTTCGTGAAGTTCTGAGTTTTCGTTTAGGTTTTATAGGCTTTTGGGTATATTTAGCCACGCCCACTTTCTAAATGACCCCGTTATAGCGACCCAAAGGATAAAGTTCAACTTTTTTTTAATAATTATTGATCTAGAGAGTCCAGAGAATTGTCCTACACTGGTTTTATTCCGATTAGGCGAAAAACCTAGGACTAGTTTGCAAAAGTAGGTTTTTAAAATATTCATGAATAATTAATGAACGGTTTGATTGACAGAATTGGTTCTTGAGGCAAAATTGTTCAGCATGAGTAGATCTATCAAATGATATGCATATTGTGTGGATTTATGAAACACCATGTGATTACAGAGTCGTAAAACTCGTTAGCGCCAACTAGTGGCCGATTTCTTTCAAAATTGGTACAGACGTCCATGAGCACGATTCGATCATGCACACCGAGTTTCGTTCCGATCGGGCTCCGTTAACCTTGTCTAATAGGTGCTCAAATTTCATTGGCCGATGGCGGCCATGTTTTTTGAGATACGCCAATGTTCTCATAGACAATCATGCCCCCTTGGACCAAGACACTACACGCCAAATTTTAAGTCAATCGGACTAACGGTTGCATAGTTACAGCTGTTTTCATGTTTTTTTCGCGTTATAGCGCCACCTAGTGGCCAATCGTCGCGATTTTTTTATCGTGACCAAAAATTTAGCCCGTATACAGGTGTACCAAGTTTGGTGCAAATATCTAATTTCGTTCTCGAGTTATAGCCATTTTAGTAAAAGTGGCTCCGCCCACATCGTACGTTTTGGCGCCCTTTAGTGACCGTGAATGAAAATTTCAACTTTTTTTTAATAATTATTGATAATCACACTACAGAGAACATTTCTGCACTGGTTTGGTTCTGATCGGGCAAAAAACCTAGGACTAGTTCGCAAAAGTAGGTTTTGGACAAAATTCAAAATGGCGGGAAAACGGGACCTCGCAGCGCGAATCTTTTTTTCTATGCTTTTAACCGCCTTGACCCAAGGATTCCAAATATGTAATTTTATTAATCTACGATAAACGGTTTAGGAGTTATGAGCCATTTCGCACATTTGATCGCTGTAGCGCCACCTATTGGCCGATTTGGGTCATACTTTGTCAACCTCTCCTCGATTTTTGTACTATCATTTGACAAAGTTTCAAGTCTCTAGCACTTACGGTTTAGGCTGCACAATCAGTTTTACGGCAGAATAATAATAATAATAATAATAATAATAATAATAATAAAAATCCTAACAATTACAATAGGGTTTCAGCACTTCGTGCTTGAACCCCTAATTAAAGCTGCATGCAGCATTTTATCGGGGTTCAAGCATTTAAGGCAGTTTAAGGCAGGATTTGTCTTATTTAGCAAGCATGTACCACTGAAATCATATATGCTAAAACAAACACAGAAAGAAAAGGTTTAAACAGTAATACCTTATACATACGAAGCATGCTTTACACACATACACACACACACATAAACAAAAAAATATAATTTTCAGGTCACAATGTAATTGTAATGTTGTCTTACTGCAAAGACATAAGTCACATGAACAAATGAAGTGGTAAACCTTGAAAAAAATGTGATTTGTAATGTTATTATAAGGATTTATATAGTTTAAAGTAGGGGTGCCCAATCCTGTTCCTGGAGATCTACCTTCCTACAATTCAGCTCTAGCCCAGCTCAACACACCTGTCTGTAATTATGAAGTGCTCCTGAAGATCTTAATTAACTGATTCAGGTGTGTTTTATCAGGGTTGGAGCTAAAATGTGCAGGTAGGTAGATGTCCAGGAACAGGATTGGGCACCCCTGGTTTAAAGGGATTTTAAATGACAAAACATTGAATTCTTGAAACCTTGAATTATATTAGTGGCCTTCTGCTGCCATCTGGTGGCACAAAATGACAGTGTCAGGCAATTCATTATAGAAATATATAGTTTTAAAGGTTTTTTGACAGTTATAGCGCCACCTATTGCCCGATCTCCACCATTTTTGGGGGATGTCCTTGGAGTGTATCCATACATATGTGTGCCAAATTTGGTGAAAATATCTCATTTCGTTTTGACGTTATAGACACTTATATATATGAGCGCATAAAAATTGACCCATGAAAGACTTTGATTGGATTTTTTTGCCACTTCCTATCAAAATTTTGACATTTGGGCTTTAACGTATAGTAAACCAACTTAGGTTCCGTGTTTTCTACGGTGGTTTCGTGACGATCGGACAAACGGTTTCGAAGATATTCGCAAACGTTTTTTAAGCGCTAAATCACAACGTGGCACAAACCGTTTTCCGAAACCTGGCAAGTCTGATATCGTTGAACTCGGCAAGGATTCAGGAGTCTAAAGATATATCTCCCGTTGAAATAAGTCGATCACATCCAGAGTTATATACAATTTCATCCAAAAGCATTAAAAACACAAGTTTTTTAAAGTTTTCTAACAGTTATAGCGCCACCTATGGTCCGATCTCCATAAAAATTGGTGTGCTTCTGTATAGTCATACTCTGCATGCGTTCACCAATTTTCGTGAAGTTCTGAGTTTTCGTTTAGGTTTTATAGGCTTTTGGGTATATTTAGCCACGCCCACTTTCTAAATGACCCCGTTATAGCGACCCAAAGGATAAAGTTCAACTTTTTTTTAATAATTATTGATCTAGAGAGTCCAGAGAATTGTCCTACACTGGTTTTATTCCGATTAGGCGAAAAACCTAGGACTAGTTTGCAAAAGTAGGTTTTTAAAATATTCATGAATAATTAATGAACGGTTTGATTGACAGAATTGGTTCTTGAGGCAAAATTGTTCAGCATGAGTAGATCTATCAAATGATATGCATATTGTGTGGATTTATGAAACACCATGTGATTACAGAGTCGTAAAACTCGTTAGCGCCAACTAGTGGCCGATTTCTTTCAAAATTGGTACAGACGTCCATGAGCACGATTCGATCATGCACACCGAGTTTCGTTCCGATCGGGCTCCGTTAACCTTGTCTAATAGGTGCTCAAATTTCATTGGCCGATGGCGGCCATGTTTTTTGAGATACGCCAATGTTCTCATAGACAATCATGCCCCCTTGGACCAAGACACTACACGCTAAATTTTAAGTCAATCGGACTAACGGTTGCATAGTTACAGCTGTTTTCATGTTTTTTTCGCGTTATAGCGCCACCTAGTGGCCAATCGTCGCGATTTTTTTATCGTGACCAAAAATTTAGCCCGTATACAGGTGTACCAAGTTTGGTGCAAATATCTAATTTCTTTCTCGAGTTATAGCCATTTTAGTAAAAGTGGCTCCGCCCACATCGTACGTTTTGGCGCCCTTTAGTGACCGTGAATGAAAATTTCAACTTTTTTTTAATAATTATTGATAATCACACTACAGAGAACATTTCTGCACTGGTTTGGTTCTGATCGGGCAAAAAACCTAGGACTAGTTCGCAAAAGTAGGTTTTGGACAAAATTCAAAATGGCGGGAAAACGGGACCTCGCAGCGCGAATCTTTTTTTCTATGCTTTTAACCGCCTTGACCCAAGGATTCCAAATATGTAATTTTATTAATCTACGATAAACGGTTTAGGAGTTATGAGCCATTTCGCACATTTGATCGCTGTAGCGCCACCTATTGGCCGATTTGGGTCATACTTTGTCAACCTCTCCTCGATTTTTGTACTATCATTTGACAAAGTTTCAAGTCTCTAGCACTTACGGTTTAGGCTGCACAATCAGTTTTACGGCAGAATAATAATAATAATAATTAAAGCTGCATGCAGCATTTTATCGGGGTTCAAGCATTCAAGGCAGTTTAAGGCAGGATTTGTCTTATTTAGCAAGCATGTACCACTGAAATCATATATGCTAAAACAAACACAGAAAGAAAAGGTTTAAACAGTAATACCTTATACATACGAAGCATGCTTTACACACATACACACACACACATAAACAAAAAAATATAATTTTCAGGTCACAATGTAATTGTAATGTTGTCTTACTGCAAAGACATAAGTCACATGAACAAATGAAGTGGTAAACCTTGAAAAAAATGTGATTTGTAATGTTATTATAAGGATTTATATAGTTTAAAGTAGGGGTGCCCAATCCTGTTCCTGGAGATCTACCTTCCTACAATTCAGCTCTAGCCCAGCTCAACACACCTGTCTGTAATTATGAAGTGCTCCTGAAGATCTTAATTAACTGATTCAGGTGTGTTTTATCAGGGTTGGAGCTAAAATGTGCAGGTAGGTAGATGTCCAGGAACAGGATTGGGCACCCCTGGTTTAAAGGGATTTTAAATGACAAAACATTGAATTCTTGAAACCTTGAATTATATTAGTGGCCTTCTGCTGCCATCTGGTGGCACAAAATGACAGTGTCAGGCAATTCATTATAGAAATATATAGTTTTAAAGGTTTTTTGACAGTTATAGCGCCACCTATTGCCCGATCTCCACCATTTTTGGGGGATGTCCTTGGAGTGTATCCATACATATGTGTGCCAAATTTGGTGAAAATATCTCATTTCGTTTTGACGTTATAGACACTTATATATATGAGCGCATAAAAATTGACCCATGAAAGACTTTGATTGGATTTTTTTGCCACTTCCTATCAAAATTTTGACATTTGGGCTTTAACGTATAATAAACCAACTTAGGTTCCGTGTTTTCTACGGTGATTTCGTGACGATCGGACAAACGGTTTCGAAGATATTCGCAAACGTTTTTTAAGCGCTAAATCACAACGTGGCACAAACCGTTTTCCGAAACCTGGCAAGTCTGATATCGTTGAACTCGGCAAGGATTCAGGAGTCTAAAGATATATCTCCCGTTGAAATAAGTCGATCACATCCAGAGTTATATACAATTTCATCCAAAAGCATTAAAAACACAAGTTTTTTAAAGTTTTCTAACAGTTATAGCGCCACCTATGGTCCGATCTCCATAAAAATTGGTGTGCTTCTGTATAGTCATACTCTACATGCGTTCACCAATTTTCGTGAAGTTCTGAGTTTTCGTTTAGGTTTTATAGGCTTTTGGGTATATTTAGCCACGCCCACTTTCTAAATGACCCCGTTATAGCGACCCAAAGGATAAAGTTCAACTTTTTTTTAATAATTATTGATCTAGAGAGTCCAGAGAATTGTCCTACACTGGTTTTATTCCGATTAGGCGAAAAACCTAGGACTAGTTTGCAAAAGTAGGTTTTTAAAATATTCATGAATAATTAATGAACGGTTTGATTGACAGAATTGGTTCTTGAGGCAAAATTGTTCAGCATGAGTAGATCTATCAAATGATATGCATATTGTGTGGATTTATGAAACACCATGTGATTACAGAGTCGTAAAACTCGTTAGCGCCAACTAGTGGCCGATTTCTTTCAAAATTGGTACAGACGTCCATGAGCACGATTCGATCATACACACCGAGTTTCGTTCCGATCGGGCTCCGTTAACCTTGTCTAATAGGTGCTCAAATTTCATTGGCCGATGGCGGCCATGTTTTTTGAGATACGCCAATGTTCTCATAGACAATCATGCCCCCTTGGACCAAGACACTACACGCCAAATTTTAAGTCAATCGGACTAACGGTTGCATAGTTACAGCTGTTTTCATGTTTTTTTCGCGTTATAGCGCCACCTAGTGGCCAATCGTCGCGATTTTTTTATCGTGACCAAAAATTTAGCCCGTATACAGGTGTACCAAGTTTGGTGCAAATATCTAATTTCGTTCTCGAGTTATAGCCATTTTAGTAAAAGTGGCTCCGCCCACATCGTACGTTTTGGCGCCCTTTAGTGACCGTGAATGAAAATTTCAACTTTTTTTTAATAATTATTGATAATCACACTACAGAGAACATTTCTGCACTGGTTTGGTTCCGATCGGGCAAAAAACCTAGGACTAGTTCGCAAAAGTAGGTTTTGGACAAAATTCAAAATGGCGGGAAAACGGGACCTCGCAGCGCAAATCTTTTTTTCTATGCTTTTAACCGCCTTGACCCAAGGATTCCAAATATGTAATTTTATTAATCTACGATAAACGGTTTAGGAGTTATGAGCCATTTCGCACATTTGATCGCTGTAGCGCCACCTATTGGCCGATTTGGGTCATACTTTGTCAACCTCTCCTCGATTTTTGTACTATCATTTGACAAAGTTTCAAGTCTCTAGCACTTACGGTTTAGGCTGCACAATCAGTTTTACGGCAGAATAATAATAATAATAATAATAATAATAAAAATCCTAACAATTACAATAGGGTTTCAGCACTTCGTGCTTGAACCCCTAATAATAATAATAATAATTAAAGCTGCATGCAGCATTTTATCGGGGTTCAAGCATTTAAGGCAGTTTAAGGCAGGATTTGTCTTATTTAGCAAGCATGTACCACTGAAATCATATATGCTAAAACAAACACAGAAAGAAAAGGTTTAAACAGTAATACCTTATACATACAAAGCATGCTTTACACACATACACACACACACACACATAAACAAAAAAATATAATTTTCAGGTCACAATGTAATTGTAATGTTGTCTTACTGCAAAGACATAAGTCACATGAACAAATGAAGTGGTAAACCTTGAAAAAAAATGTGATTCGTAATGTTATTATAAGGATTTATATAGTTTAAAGCAGGGGTGTCCAATCCTGTTCCTGCAGATCTACCTTCCTACAGAGTTCAGCTTTAGCCCAGCTCAACACAACACACCTGTCTGTAATTATGAAGTGCTCCTGAAGATCTTAATTAACTGATTCAGGTGTGTTTTATCAGGGTTGGAGCTAAAATGTGCAGGTAGGTAGATATCCAGGAACAGGATTGGGCACCCCTGGTTTAAAGGGATTTTAAATGACAAAACATTGAATTCTTGAAACCTTGAATTATATTAGTGGCCTTCTGCTGCCATCTGGTGGCACAAAATGACAGTGTCAGGCAATACATTATAGAAATATATAGTTTTAAAGGTTTTTTGACAGTTATAGCGCCACCTATTGCCCGATCTCCACCATTTTTGGGGGATGTCCTCGGAGTGTATCCATACATATGTGTGCCAAATTTGGTGAAAATATCTCATTTCGTTTTGACGTTATAGACACTTATATATATGAGCGCATAAAAATTGACCCATGAAAGACTTTGATTGGATTTTTTTGCCACTTCCTATCAAAATTTTGACATTTGGGCTTTAACGTATAGTAAACCAACTTAGGTTCCGTGTTTTCTACGGTGGTTTCGTGACGATCGGACAAACGGTTTCGAAGATATTCGCAAACGTTTTTTAAGCGCTAAATCACAACGTGGCACAAACCGTTTTCCGAAACCTGGCAAGTCTGATATCGTTGAACTCGGCAAGGATTCAGGAGTCTAAAGATATATCTCCCGTTGAAATAAGTCGATCACATCCAGAGTTATATACAATTTCATCCAAAAGCATTAAAAACACAAGTTTTTTAAAGTTTTCTAACAGTTATAGCGCCACCTATGGTCCGATCTCCATAAAAATTGGTGTGCTTCTGTATAGTCATACTCTGCATGCGTTCACCAATTTTCGTGAAGTTCTGAGTTTTCGTTTAGGTTTTATAGGCTTTTGGGTATATTTAGCCACGCCCACTTTCTAAATGACCCCGTTATAGCGACCCAAAGGATAAAGTTCAACTTTTTTTTAATAATTATTGATCTAGAGAGTCCATAGAATTGTTCTACACTGGTTTCGTTCCGATCGGGCGAAAAACCTAGGACTAGTTCGCAAAAGTAGGTTTTTCACATATTTGCAAATAATTAATGAACGATTTGATTGACAGCATTGATTCTTGAGGCAAAGTTGTTCAGCATGAGAAGATCTATCAAATGATATGCATATTGTGTGGTTTTATGAAACACCATGTGATTACAGAGTCGTAAAACTCGTTAGCGCCAACTAGTGGCCGATTTCTTTCAAAATTGGTACAGACGTCCATGAGCACGATTCGATCATGCACACCGAGTTTCGTTCCGATCGGGCTCCGTTAACCTTGTCTAATAGGTGCTCAAATTTCATTGGCCGATGGCGGCCATGTTTTTTGAGATACGCCAATGTTCTCATAGACAATCATGCCCCCTTGGACCAAGACACTACACGCCAAATTTTAAGTCAATCGGACTAACGGTTGCATAGTTACAGCTGTTTTCATGTTTTTTTCGCGTTATAGCGCCACCTAGTGGCCAATCGTCGCGATTTTTTTATCGTGACCAAAAATTTAGCCCGTATACAGGTGTACCAAGTTTGGTGCAAATATCTAATTTCGTTCTCGAGTTATAGCCATTTTAGTAAAAGTGGCTCCGCCCACATCGTACGTTTTGGCGCCCTTTAGTGACCGTGAATGAAAATTTCAACTTTTTTTTAATAATTATTGATAATCACACTACAGAGAACATTTCTGCACTGGTTTGGTTCTGATCGGGCAAAAAACCTAGGACTAGTTCGCAAAAGTAGGTTTTGGACAAAATTCAAAATGGCGGGAAAACGGGACCTCGCAGCGCGAATCTTTTTTTCTATGCTTTTAACCGCCTTGACCCAAGGATTCCAAATATGTAATTTTATTAATCTACGATAAACGGTTTAGGAGTTATGAGCCATTTCGCACATTTGATCGCTGTAGCGCCACCTATTAGACCGATTTGGGTCATACTTTGTCAACCTCTCCTCGATTTTTGTACTATCATTTGACAAAGTTTCAAGTCTCTAGCACTTACGGTTTAGGCTGCACAATCAGTTTTACGGCAGAATAATAATAATAATAATAATAATAATAATTAAAGCTGCAAGCAGCATTTTATCGGGGTTCAAGCATTTAAGGCAGTTTAAGGCAGGATTTGTCTTATTTAGCAAGCATGTACCACTGAAATCATATATGCTAAAACAAACACAGAAAGAAAAGGTTTAAACAGTAATACCTTATACATACGAAGCATGCTTTACACACATACACACACACACACATAAACAAAAAAATATAATTTTCAGGTCACAATGTAATTGTAATGTTGTCTTACTGCAAAGACATAAGTCACATGAACAAATGAAGTGGTAAACCTTGAAAAAAATGTGATTTGTAATGTTATTATAAGGATTTATATAGTTTAAAGTAGGGGTGCCCAATCCTGTTCCTGGAGATCTACCTTCCTACAATTCAGCTCTAGCCCAGCTCAACACACCTGTCTGTAATTATGAAGTGCTCCTGAAGATCTTAATTAACTGATTCAGGTGTGTTTTATCAGGGTTGGAGCTAAAATGTGCAGGTAGGTAGATGTCCAGGAACAGGATTGGGCACCCCTGGTTTAAAGGGATTTTAAATGACAAAACATTGAATTCTTGAAACCTTGAATTATATTAGTGGCCTTCTGCTGCCATCTGGTGGCACAAAATGACAGTGTCAGGCAATTCATTATAGAAATATATAGTTTTAAAGGTTTTTTGACAGTTATAGCGCCACCTATTGCCCGATCTCCACCATTTTTGGGGGATGTCCTTGGAGTGTATCCATACATATGTGTGCCAAATTTGGTGAAAATATCTCATTTCGTTTTGACGTTATAGACACTTATATATATGAGCGCATAAAAATTGACCCATGAAAGACTTTGATTGGATTTTTTTGCCACTTCCTATCAAAATTTTGACATTTGGGCTTTAACGTATAGTAAACCAACTTAGGTTCCGTGTTTTCTACGGTGGTTTCGTGACGATCGGACAAACGGTTTCGAAGATATTCGCAAATGTTTTTTAAGCGCTAAATCACAACGTGGCACAAACCGTTTTCCGAAACCTGGCAAGTCTGATATCGTTGAACTCGGCAAGGATTCAGGAGTCTAAAGATATATCTCCCGTTGAAATAAGTCGATCACATCCAGAGTTATATACAATTTCATCCAAAAGCATTAAAAACACAAGTTTTTTAAAGTTTTCTAACAGTTATAGCGCCACCTATGGTCCGATCTCCATAAAAATTGGTGTGCTTCTGTATAGTCATACTCTGCATGCGTTCACCAATTTTCGTGAAGTTCTGAGTTTTCGTTTAGGTTTTATAGGCTTTTGGGTATATTTAGCCACGCCCACTTTCTAAATGACCCCGTTATAGCGACCCAAAGGATAAAGTTCAACTTTTTTTTAATAATTATTGATCTAGAGAGTCCAGAGAATTGTCCTACACTGGTTTTATTCCGATTAGGCGAAAAACCTAGGACTAGTTCGCAAAAGTAGGTTTTTAAAATATTCATGAATAATTAATGAACGGTTTGATTGACAGAATTGGTTCTTGAGGCAAAATTGTTCAGCATGAGTAGATCTATCAAATGATATGCATATTGCGTGGATTTATGAAACACCATGTGATTACAGAGTCGTAAAACTCGTTAGCGCCAACTAGTGGCCGATTTCTTTCAAAATTGGTACAGACGTCCATGAGCACGATTCGATCATGCACACCGAGTTTCGTTCCGATCGGGCTCCGTTAACCTTGTCTAATAGGTGCTCAAATTTCATTGGCCGATGGCGGCCATGTTTTTTGAGATACGCCAATGTTCTCATAGACAATCATGCCCCCTTGGACCAAGACACTACACGCCAAATTTTAAGTCAATCGGACTAACGGTTGCATAGTTACAGCTGTTTTCATGTTTTTTTCGCGTTATAGCGCCACCTAGTGGCCAATCGTCGCGATTTTTTTATCGTGACCAAAAATTTAGCCCGTATACAGGTGTACCAAGTTTGGTGCAAATATCTAATTTCGTTCTCGAGTTATAGCCATTTTAGTAAAAGTGGCTCCGCCCACATCGTACATTTTGGCGCCCTTTAGTGACCGTGAATGAAAATTTCAACTTTTTTTTAATAATTATTGATAATCACACTACAGAGAACATTTCTGCACTGGTTTGGTTCTGATCGGGCAAAAAACCTAGGACTAGTTCGCAAAAGTAGGTTTTGGACAAAATTCAAAATGGCGGGAAAACGGGACCTCGCAGCGCGAATCTTTTTTTCTATGCTTTTAACCGCCTTGACCCAAGGATTCCAAATATGTAATTTTATTAATCTACGATAAACGGTTTAGGAGTTATGAGCCATTTCGCACATTTGATCGCTGTAGCGCCACCTATTGGCCGATTTGGGTCATACTTTGTCAACCTCTCCTCGATTTTTGTACTATCATTTGACAAAGTTTCAAGTCTCTAGCACTTACGGTTTAGGCTGCACAATCAGTTTTACGGCAGAATAATAATAATAACTAGAATGTACATTTCCTGAAGAAAATGTGAATGGTGCTTGCAGTGGCAAAACTCGGCACTCTTGATTAGCATGATGCTAACATAATTACCGTTGTGCTAAGATGTTTTTAACAAGATGCTAACATGATTAGCATGTTGCTAACATGATGCTAACACCCTTAGCATGCTGCTAGCATGTTTTCAGTAAGATGCTAACATGATTAGCATAATGGTAGCATGATGCTAGCATGATTACCATGTTGCTAGCATGTTTTTAACAAGATGTTAACATGATTAGCATGTTTGCTAGCATGATGCTAACATGATTAGCATGCTACTAACATTATGCTAACACAATTAGCATGCTACCAGCATGATGCTAACACATTTTTAATAGTTTGTGTCATGTTTAAACCCTAAGCTAATCACTATTAGCATGTAGCTATTCACTGCTAGCATGTGTAGCATGTTGGAAGTCCAATTTGCTAGCATGAGTCAAAAAAGCCAACCACCATGTCTGTACGATGTTCTGATGCAGAGATATAGGTCCTGCAATACGGTTGCTAGGGTACTCCATTTGGTTGCTAGGGAGTGGCTTGGCAGCTACCAATGATGATACTCCAATGGCTGCTGGCCAATATAAGCCAACCCCCATGTCTGTATGATGTTTTGATGCAGAGATATAGATCTTGCAAAACTGTTGCTAGGGTACTCTGTTTGGTTGCTAGGGAGTGGCTTGGCAGCTACCAATGATGATACTCCAAAGGCTGCTTGACAATATAAACCAACCCCCATGTCTTTATGATTTTCTGATGCAGAGATATAGATCTTGCTAAACGGTTGCTAGGGTACTCTGTTTGGTTGCTAGGGAGTAGCTTGGCAACTGCCAGTAATGATAAACCAAAGGCTGCTTGCCAGTATGAATGCTATAAACCAACCCCCATGTCTCTATGATATTCAGATTTGAAGATATCTGCCTATGCTTTGGGTTGCTAGGGTGCTCTAAATGGTTGCTAAGGCGTGGCTAAGATGTCTTTAAGGTGATTTGTGATTGGCGGTTTGCTGCCTCGAGTCAAATGAGCCCACCCTCATGTTTGTATGACACTCCTATCCAAAGATATTCATTTGATCTTTTTGAATGGAAGTCTATGGAACTTGTTGCTATGGTGCTCTATATGGTTGCTAGGGCGTGGCTTGATAGCTTCACAATGATCCTGAGAGACTGATTGGCTGCCTGAGTGAAATGAGCCCACCCCCTTGTCTCTATGACATTGTGATCCAGAGTTATGTTCAATACAAAATCCCTATGTAATTTCCCATAGTAGGAAAAACACACCATTTCATGGGCACGGCTTCACCATGGTATGTCTATGGGGCAACTTTGGGCAGCTCTTGTGCCCCAGGGGTACAACTTACACCCCATTTTGAGGTATGGTCTGACAGAACCTGTCAGCCCCTTCAATCGTGGTGACCCACATGTTTCTACGAAATTCTCGTTAGGAGCTATGACTCGTCAAAGTTCGTTGCAATGTTAAGTCAATGGGATTTTTCGCCCGATTTTTCGCCCGCCGGATGAACATCGTACACCCGATCGCTTATAAAAGTCATAGCACACCATTCCCGAATAATCCGCACGATTTGACACCTCATTCGTGGGTCTAGGACAAAAGCTGCGAGACTAGTTACGCGCCGAAATTTTGTCCAGAAGAAGAAGAAGAAGAAGAAGCAGAATAATAATAAGTATGCAGCAGAATAAGAATGGAGCTTTGCCTTTGGCAAGCACCATTAATAATAATAATTAAAGCTGCATGCAGCATTTTATCGGGGTTCAAGCATTTAAGGCAGTTTAAGGCAGGATTTGTCTTATTTAGCAAGCATGTACCACTGAAATCATATATGCTAAAACAAACACAGAAAGAAAAGGTTTAAACAGTAATACCTTATACATACGAAGCATGCTTTACACACATACACACACACACACATAAACAAAAAAATATAATTTTCAGGTCACAATGTAATTGTAATGTTGTCTTACTGCAAAGACATAAGTCACATGAACAAATGAAGTGGTAAACCTTGAAAAAAATGTGATTTGTAATGTTATTATAAGGATTTATATAGTTTAAAGTAGGGGTGCCCAATCCTGTTCCTGGAGATCTACCTTCCTACAATTCAGCTCTAGCCCAGCTCAACACACCTGTCTGTAATTATGAAGTGCTCCTGAAGATCTTAATTAACTGATTCAGGTGTGTTTTATCAGGGTTGGAGCTAAAATGTGCAGGTAGGTAGATGTCCAGGAACAGGATTGGGCACCCCTGGTTTAAAGGGATTTTAAATGACAAAACATTGAATTCTTGAAACCTTGAATTATATTAGTGGCCTTCTGCTGCCATCTGGTGGCACAAAATGACAGTGTCAGGCAATTCATTATAGAAATATATAGTTTTAAAGGTTTTTTGACAGTTATAGCGCCACCTATTGCCCGATCTCCACCATTTTTGGGGGATGTCCTTGGAGTGTATCCATACATATGTGTGCCAAATTTGGTGAAATTATCTCATTTCGTTTTGATGTTATAGACACTTATATATATGAGCGCATAAAAATTGACCCATGAAAGACTTTGATTGGATTTTTTTGCCACTTCCTATCAAAATTTTGACATTTGGGCTTTAACGTATAGTAAACCAACTTAGGTTCCGTGTTTTCTACGGTGGTTTCGTGACGATCGGACAAACGGTTTCGAAGATATTCGCAAACGTTTTTTAAGCGCTAAATCACAACGTGGCACAAACCGTTTTCCGAAACCTGGCAAGTCTGATATCGTTGAACTCGGCAAGGATTCAGGAGTCTAAAGATATATCTCCCGTTGAAATAAGTCGATCACATCCAGAGTTATATACAATTTCATCCAAAAGCATTAAAAACACAAGTTTTTTAAAGTTTTCTAACAGTTATAGCGCCACCTATGGTCCGATCTCCATAAAAATTGGTGTGCTTCTGTATAGTCATACTCTGCATGCGTTCACCAATTTTCGTGAAGTTCTGAGTTTTCGTTTAGGTTTTATAGGCTTTTGGGTATATTTAGCCACGCCCACTTTCTAAATGACCCCGTTATAGCGACCCAAAGGATAAAGTTCAACTTTTTTTTAATAATTATTGATCTAGAGAGTCCAGAGAATTGTCCTACACTGGTTTTATTCCGATTAGGCGAAAAACCTAGGACTAGTTTGCAAAAGTAGGTTTTTAAAATATTCATGAATAATTAATGAACGGTTTGATTGACAGAATTGGTTCTTGAGGCAAAATTGTTCAGCATGAGTACATCTATCAAATGATATGCATATTGTGTGGATTTATGAAACACCATGTGATTACAGAGTCGTAAAACTCGTTAGCGCCAACTAGTGGCCGATTTCTTTCAAAATTGGTACAGACGTCCATGAGCACGATTCGATCATGCACACCGAGTTTCGTTCCGATCGGGCTCCGTTAACCTTGTCTAATAGGTGCTCAAATTTCATTGGCCGATGGCGGCCATGTTTTTTGAGATACGCCAATGTTCTCATAGACAATCATGCCCCCTTGGACCAAGACACTACACGCCAAATTTTAAGTCAATCGGACTAACGGTTGCATAGTTACAGCTGTTTTCATGTTTTTTTCGCGTTATAGCGCCACCTAGTGGCCAATCGTCGCGATTTTTTTATCGTGACCAAAAATTTAGCCCGTATACAGGTGTACCAAGTTTGGTGCAAATATCTAATTTCGTTCTCGAGTTATAGCCATTTTAGTAAAAGTGGCTCCGCCCACATCGTACGTTTTGGCGCCCTTTAGTGACCGTGAATGAAAATTTCAACTTTTTTTTAATAATTATTGATAATCACACTACAGAGAACATTTCTGCACTGGTTTGGTTCTGATCGGGCAAAAAACCTAGGACTAGTTCGCAAAAGTAGGTTTTGGACAAAATTCAAAATGGCGGGAAAACGGGACCTCGCAGCGCGAATCTTTTTTTCTATGCTTTTAACCGCCTTGACCCAAGGATTCCAAATATGTAATTTTATTAATCTACGATAAACGGTTTAGGAGTTATGAGCCATTTCGCACATTTGATCGCTGTAGCGCCACCTATTGGCCGATTTGGGTCATACTTTGTCAACCTCTCCTCGATTTTTGTACTATCATTTGACAAAGTTTCAAGTCTCTAGCACTTACGGTTTAGGCTGCACAATCAGTTTTACGGCAGAATAATAATAATAATAATAATAATAATTAAAGCTGCAAGCAGCATTTACCGGGGTTCAAGCATTTAAGACCTTTAAGCAGATATGCATAAAAAGATACTTTAAAGTTTAAAAGATATTTAAGTTTTATTTACCAAGCATGTAAACACCTAAATCATAGAAGGAATTGACCATTTTCAGCCAAAACAGGCAATTTACCATTGAAAATATATGGATTTTAAAGCTTTTACAGTTATAGCGCCACCTATTGGTCGATCTCCATAAAAATTGGCATGCTTCTTTAGAGGCATATGCTGCGTGTGCTCACTTAATTTCGTGAAGTTCTGAGTTTTAATTTAGGAATTATAAGCTCTTGAGTACATTTTGCCACGCAAAATGTTTTGTTGTAGATATTTGAAATTACATGATAGGTAAGAAAATCTTAGTGCAAGTCTTGTCTTTTTCACACCAAAATAATGAATGAATGAATGATGAATAGGAATTTGGTTTATCGCTTATATCTCAGGAACAGGACATCGAAAAATTCTGAAACTCAGAGGGTAGATAGAGCTCAATGGGCCCTGTGGAACGAGACCATCGCCGGGACAGTGAGTGTTGGGGGTCGGGAGTTACGCCTGGTCTAATGCGTATCTTTTTGTGCTTATATCTCAAGAACGCCTAGACCAAATCGCACCAAACTTGAATCGAATCTAGTTGGGGAAAGGGCCTTTCCAACGAGCCCTTCCCCAAGGTCCTAGGAGGTAGGGCTCGGGAGTTACGGCCGTTTAAATTCGGGGGTCCCGCGAACTAGCGATCCGCGGGGGGGCGTCCCCGAGGCCCGCGACGGATGTGGCCGCTCAAGGGCCGGGAGGGGACCTTGCCATCCGAGTTTGAGCTCGCGGGGACTTTCGGTTCCTGAGTTAGAAGCAAAAATGTACCGGGATGTGACGTCATTGGCGGCCGCCATTTTAAATCGCGCCCGCTGGTTTTTGGCTAATATCTCGGCGAAAATTCAATGAAAATGCCTGAAATTCATAGTGTGGACAGACGTCATCTAGACTGTTCGAATGAGCTCAGTGCTGGCTGGATTGGTTGAGATTTCGTTTATAAACATAGGAATATTGTCATTTTTCATCATTATAACTGTTATAACTTCTATACCTGTTGCCCAATCTTCACAAAATTTGTCATGCTTATTTAGAACAATATTTGGCATATGCTCACTTATTTTCGTGAAGTTCCGAGTTTTCGTTTAGGATTTATAGGCTTTTGAGTACATTTTGCCACACCCATTTTCTAAATGACCAGTTATAGCAACCCAAAGGACAAAGTTCAACTTTTTTTTGATAATTATTGATCTAGAGAGTCCATAGAATTGTCCTACACTGGTTTCATTCCAATCGGGTGAAAAACCTAGGACTAGTTCGCAAAAGTAGGTTTTTCACATATTTGCGAATAATTAATGAACGATTTGATTGACAGAATTGGTTCTTGAGGCAAAGTTGTTCAGCATGAGGAGATCTATCAAATGATATGCATTTTATGAAACACCATGTGATTACCGAGGCGTAAAACTCGTTAGCGCCAACTTGTGGCCGATTTCTTTCAAAATTCTTACAGACCTCTAGGACCATGAGTTGAACATGCCCATTGAGTTTCGTTCCGATCGGCCTCCGTTAACCTGGTCTAATAGGTGCTCAAACTTCATTGGCCGATGGCGGCCATGTTTTTTGAGATACATCAATATCCTCATAGACCATCATGCCCCCTTGGACCAAGACACTGCATGCCAAATTTCAAGTCGATCGGACTAACGGTTGCATAGTTACAGCTGTTTTCACGTTTTTTCCAAGTTATAGCGCCACCTCGAGGCAAATCGACGCTATATTTTTATCGTGACCAAAGAATGAGCCCAGACACATGTGTACTGAGTTTGGTGCAAATATCTCATTTCGTTCTCGAGTTATTGCCATTTTAGTAAAAGTGGCTCCGCCCACATCGTACATTTTGGTGTCCCTGAATCGACCGTGAATCGAAAATTCAACTTTTTTTCGATAATTATTGATATTCACACTCCAGAGAACATTTCTGCACTGGTTTGGTTCCGATTGGGCAAAAAACCTAGGACTAGTTCGAAAAGTAGGTTTTGGACAAAATTCAAAATGGCGGGAAAACGGGACCTCGCAGCGCGAATCTTTTTTTCTATGCTTTTCACCGCCTTGATCCAAGGATTCCAAATATGTAATTTTTTTAATCTGCGACAAACGGTTTAGGAGTTATGAGCCATTTTGCGCATTTGATCGCTGTAGCGCCACCTATTGGCCAATTTGGGTCATACTTTGTCAACCTCTCCTCGATTTTTGTACTATCATTTGACAAAGTTTCAAGTCTCTAGGCCTTACGGTTTGGGCTGCACGATGCGTTTTACGGCAGAAGAAAAAGAATAATAATAATAATAATAATAATAATAATAATAATAATAATAATAAAAATCAGCACAATAACAATAGGGTTTCAGCACTACGTGCTTGAACCCCTAATAATAAAAATCCTAACAATTACAATAGGGTTTCAGCACTTCGTGCTTGAACCCCTAAAAATCCTAACAATTACAATAGGGTTTCAGCACTTCGTGCTTGAACCCCTAATAAAAATCCTAACAATTACAATAGGGTTTCAGCACTTCGTGCTTGAACCCCTAATAAAAATCCTAACAATTACAATAGGGTTTCAGCACTTCGTGCTTGAACCCCTAATAATAATAAAAATCAGGACAATTACAATAGGGTTTCAGCACTACGTGCTTGAACCCCTAATAATAAAAATCCTAACAATTACAATAGGGTTTCAGCACTTCGTGCTTGAACCCCTAATAATAATAAAAATCCTAACAATTACAATAGGGTTTCAGCACTTCGTGCTTGAACCCCTAATAAAAATTCTAACAATTACAATAGGGTTTCAGCACTTCGTGCTTGAACCCCTAATAATAATAAAAATCAGCACAATAACAATAGGGTTTCAGCACTACGTGCTTGAACCCCTAATAATAATAATAAAAATCAGCACAATAACAATAGGGTTTCAGCCGATTTCTTTCAAAATTCTTACAGACCTCTAGGACCATGAGTTGAACATGCCCATTGAGTTTCGTTCCGATCGGCCTCCGTTAACCTGGTCTAATAGGTGCTCAAACTTCATTGGCCGATGGCGGCCATGTTTTTTGAGATACGCCAATGTCCTCATAGACCATCATGCCCCCTTGGACCAAGACACTGCATGCCATGTCAAGTCGATTGGACTAACGGTTGCTTAGTTACAGACATGTTTATGTTTTTTTCAAGTTATAGCGCCACCTAATGCCCAATCGACGAGATTTTTTTATCGTGACCAAAGAATGAGCCCATACACGTGTACCGAGTTTGGTGCAAATATCTCATTTCGTTCTCGAGTTATAGCCATTTTAGTAAAAGTGGCTCCGCCCTTAACGTACGTTTTGGCGCCCCTTCGTGACCGTGAATCAAAATTTCAACTTTTTTTTGATAATTATTGATATTCACACTCCAGAGAACATTTCTGCACTGGTTTGGTTCCGATCGGGCAAAAAACCTAGGACTAGTTCGAAAAGTAGGTTTTGGACAAAATTCAAAATGGCGGGAAAACGGGACCTCGGAGAGCGAATCTGATCTTCTACGCTTGTCACCGCCTTGACGCAAGGATTCCAAATATGTAATTCTTTTAATCTACGACAAACGGTTTAGGAGTTATGAGCCATTTTGCGCATTTGATCGCTGTAGCACCACCTATTGGCCGATTTGGGTCATACTTTGTCAACCTCTCCTCGATTTTTGTACTATCATCTGACAAAGTTTCAAGTCTCTAGGCCTTACGGTTTGGGCTGCACGATGCGTTTTACGGCAGAAGAAAAAGAATAATAATAATAATAATAAAAATCAGCACAATAACAATAGGGTTTCAGCACTACGTGCTTGAACCCCTAATAATAATAATAATAATAATAAAAATCAGCACAATAACAATAGGGTTTCAGCACTTCGTGCTTGAACCCCTAATAAAAATCAGCACAATAACAATAGGGTTTCAGCACTACGTGCTTGAACCCCTAATAATAAAAATCAGCACAATAACAATAGGGTTTCAGCACTACGTGCTTGAACCCCTAATAATAAAAATCCTAACAATTACAATAGGGTTTCAGCACTACGTGCTTGAACCCCTAATAATAATCACGACAATTACAATAGGGTTTCAGCACTACGTGCTTGAACCCCTAATAAAAATCAGCACAATAACAATAGGGTTTCAGCACTACGTGCTTGAACCCCTAATAAAAATCAGCACAATAACAATAGGGTTTCAGCACTACGTGCTTGAACCCCTAATAATAAAAATCCTCACAATTACAATAGGGTTTCAGCACTACGTGCTTGAACCCCTAATAAAAATCAGCACAATAACAATAGGGTTTCAGCACTACGTGCTTGAACCCCTAATAATAAAAATCAGGACAATTACAATAGGGTTTCAGCACTACGTGCTTGAACCCCTAATAATAATCAGGACAATTACAATAGGGTTTCAGCACTACGTGCTTGAACCCCTAATAATAATAATAATAATAATAAAAATCAGGACAAATACAATAGGGTTTCAGCACTACGTGCTTGAACCCCTAATAATAATAATCAGGACAAAAACAATAGGGTTTCAGCACTACGTGCTTGAACCTCTAATAATAAAAATCAGGACAAATACAATAGGGTTTCAGCACTACGTGCTTGAACCCCTAAAAATCAGGACAATTACAATAGGGTTTCAGCACTACGTGCTTGAACCCCTAATAATAAAAATCAGCACAATAACAATAGGGTTTCAGCACTACGTGCTTGAACCCCTAATTACAATAGGGTTTCAGCACTACGTGCTTGAACCCCTAATCAGGACAATTACAATAGGGTTTCAGCACTACATGCTTGAACCCCTAAAAATTCAATAATTTATATTCACCTTTCAGATTTCTCTTCCAAAATATTAATTCTGTTTAAAAATACAACCTATAAAATTCGACTAGCAATTTTCAGTCCACTTTATTTCGCTTTACAAATTTGCTTCCACAAATTCAGGGGTTCAAATTCGACAGAAAATTCAACATTTCACATATGGGGAACTGCAGGAAAAGCAGTAGAGTGCCGATGCATGATCTCCATCTGCTGTTAGTCGACCTCACCAGCAGGTGCCGCTAGCGGCTGTTTACGAAGAGTAAGTCGTCATTCATTCATAAAAACGGATTTACAGAAATGGAGCAAGCATGAGTGAATATGTGATGATTATCAGGGCCAGTATACATGCAGAAAAGCTGATAAAGACACAAAAGCTGCATTTATGTTTAATTCAGTGTCTTTACAGTTACTTTCCCTGTGTAGGCTACAGCTTTCTCTCCAGTGAACGAGATTATAACGTTATTGTCCGATGCTGATGTACAGATTAAACATTAAATCTGAGGTAGACATATATTTTTCTCTGTTGTTTAGTTTCCTTAACCTTATATCGCGGCGCTGTGTTGTAATACTAGGGATTCCCTCATCCGTCATAGGATTCTCCTGCCATCAGGGCATATAAAACGATTAACACAGTTTAATGGACTCGTACAGTGATATAAAAGACCAAACTCGCACCTTTTATGATGTAGGTTATACTATATAGGCTCCAAGAAAGCAGATACTGGCATAAAGTTAGTTTGATGCTGAACGTTTGATATTCACAAATTTAGGGACCGTCTCTAAAGTTACAACATTGGTATTCACATTTCTACCTTCAATAGCGTTTAAAGAGAATGACTTACAGTCACAAAACCAACTGTAAAGTGTTCATCTAGGTGTCAGGTCGAACAGTGATGCGCCCTACTCTCTCTCTCTCACACACACACACACAACTCAAAGTACATACACATATACTTTTTTCTTTTCTTTTTTTTTTTCTTTTTACACATTCATCACACAATTCGTTCTACTTAGTTAATTTTATTTTTCCTGCTCATATAAATGCTTTGGCAACACAATGTAAAATTTATATAAGCAGGATAATATATGAGCAGAAAATTAACAAATTAGAAAGAATTGTGTGATGAACGTGTAAAATAGTACATATGCATATACTTTGAGTGGGGTGTGTTTGAATATGTATGTGCATGTGCGTGTGCAAGAGTTTATGTGATTTCACGTGTGTGTGTGTGTGTGTGTGTGCGCCAGTGTCTGCTTTCTTGGAGCCTATATAGTATAACCTACATCACAAAAGGTGCGAGTTTGGTCTTTTATATCACTGTATGAGTCCATTAAACTGTGTTAAGCGTTTTACATGTCCTGATGGCAGGAGAATCCTATGACGGATGAGGGAAACCCTAGTATTACAACACAGCGCTGAGATATAAAGTTAAGGAAACTAAACAACAGAGAGAAATATATGTCTACCTCAGATTTAACATTTGATCTGTACTGTACATCAGCATCGGGTAATAACGTTATAATCTCGTTCACTGTAGAGAAAGCTGTAGCCTACACAGGGAAAGTAACTGTAAAGACACTGAATTAAACATAAATGCAGCTTTTGTGTCTATCAGCTTTTCTGCATGTATACTGGCCCTTATAATCATCACACATTCACTTACGCTTGCTCCATTTCTGTAAATCCGTTTTTATGAGTGAATGATGACTTACTCTTCATTCGTAAACAGCCAATAGCGGCACCTGCTGGTGAGGTCGACTAACAGCAGATGGAGATCATGCATCGGCACTCTACTGCTTTTCCTGCAGTTCCCCATATGTGAAATGTTGAATTTTCTGTCGAATGTGAACCACTGAATTTGTGGAAGCAAATTTGTAAAGTGAAATAAAGTGGACTGAAAATTGCTAGTTGAATATTTTGGAAGTGAAATCTGAAAGGTGAATATAAATTATTGAATTTTTAATAATGAAAATGTGTGCGAAACATTTTTAATTTAAATATTCACAGCTTAAATATACGACCATGTTGAATTTCAGCCCATAAAAATGCAAGCCTTAAAAATACAATGCATCAAAATGCAAGCACAGCTAATGTAATGCATTTTTTTTTCAATTAGTGCAATTCAACAAGCTTTTTATTTCAAAAACATTTGGCATTAATTTACTTCCATACTACTCATGGTGTTTCTGGGCAAATTTGATTGTACAGTGATCAAGGGTGATCAAGAATGTGAACATGAATAGTGAATGATAGCAAAGCAGTGTCCTAATACACAAAGATAAATGGGCATTCCCACATGTACATAGTAACAAAGCTAAGGAACATCATTTTGTTTTGTTTTGTAACTAATGTGTACATTATTTTTTCTTTCTTTGTTTTTAGATCGATGAAAATGTCATCACTATGATGACAGACAGTGACCTAGCAAACAGGATGCAATAATAAGAGTGTAAATGATATTATCGTTATTAAACACTCGTTAGGCAATTTACTTCCACTTTTAGAAAATTTTCTTCATTTTTATTGAAAATAAATGCCTAGCTGATATGATATGTGATGGGAAAAGGGAGAATAGCGAGCTCGGCAAAAGGCGAGCCCAGTCAATCACATCACAAGTTAATTCTCCTCACCCAACACACTATTGCCTACACTGGTGCAGCCAAAAGAACATGTGTCACTTGTAACCTTGTCTGATATTGATGGGCGGAGCTACTGTAAATTTGCACTTAGTAATATACCCAGGTGAAAAAAAAAGTATACTTGAATGCATTAAAAAAAATAAATACTTATATACAGGCAAGTACATTTGTAGTACATTCTTTATTTTGGTGCTAAATAAAAATGTCAAAATTATACACTATAAATACAATACAAATGCAATGTATATTTGTACTTCAGTAGTACTTCACTGCACTTGGAAAAGTATATTAAATACCACTACTACTTAAATTGATTTTTAGTGCAATGAAATAAAAATATACAGAGAAGTTTTATTAGTGTATTTGTTAAAGTATGCTTTCAATTCTTTAAAATTAGTTCAATCTTAGTAGACTTTTAAATAGTAATCCTACATTTAAATGACATTGATTTTCTTACAAATATATTACTAATGTACTAGTTATAAGTACATTTTCCCCCAGGTAAAATAAAAAATAAAAAAAATAATGTACTTAAAGTGCTCTATTTTCGTACACTTATTTTGTACTTAATATACTAAAAGCTGTACTTTAGTACTTCTTAATATAATCTTTAGAACATATAAGTGTACTCAACTCTGCTATTTTGAGACACCATGAATTTGAACTAAAGTGTGCTTTTAACATACTATCTCTGTATTTTATTTTTTTTTTTTAAATGTATTTAGTTACCACTTTTAGTACACTTGAACCCATCTTTCATACACCTTTAAATGTACTCATCAGACATAGGAAATACACTTATGAATTATTTAAAATATAAGTAATAATATATGATATATACAAAATGTACTCGTAATGTTGTAGGCAATAAATTATAAATACATTTTGTATATAATCATCATATATTAATCTTATATTTGAAATACATCATAAGTCTATTTTAAAAGTGTTTGAAAGATGGGTTCAAGTGTACTACAAGTGGTAACTAAATACATTTTTTTTTTAAATACAGAGATAGTATGTTAAAAGCACATTTTAGTTCAAATTCATGGTGTCTCAAAATAGCACAGTTGAGTACACTTAGATGTTCTTAAGATTATCTTAAGAAATACTAAAGAAGAGCTTTTAGTATAATAAGTACTGAAATAGAGCACTTTAAAGGATTAGTCCACTTTTAAATAAACTTTTCCTGATAATTTACTCACCCCCATGTCATCCAAGATATCCATGTCTTTCTTTCTTCAGTCAAAAAGAAATTAAAGTTTTTGATGAAAACATTCCAGGATTTTTTTTCCATATAGTAGACTTCAATGGGCACCAAACAGTTGAAGGTCAAAATTAGTTCTACACGATCCCAGATGAGAAATAAGGGTCTTATCTAGTGAAACCATTGCTCATTTTCTGAAAACAATTAAAAATTATATAAGTTTTAACCATAAATGATCATCTTGAACTAGCTCTCTTCTTCTTATCTATTAGTGATGTCCGGTTCGCGAATGAATCGTTCTTTTTAACCGGTTCTTTTCAGTGAACCGGTCGAACCAGTTCACCAAATCGGTCTAAATCGTTCCAAACAGTTCACATGCATGATTTGTACAGTCGTCTGCAACTGAATAACAGATACTTTGTGTAACAGCAGAGCAACCTTCAGCTATCGTCTACAATGAGTTCAGCTCGTTGTGCTCTTCCTTTGTACCTTGCGATGTAACAGCTGACAGGCCTATATAAATTTCTTTATAACTTTCATGCTTATTTGTTAAGCAACAAAAAACTGCTGGGAAAGATCAGCTCTACAGCAAAATATAGATGGGCAAACAAGGAGGATGAGGAAGAAAAACAGGATGAAGAGGAAAACGAGGATAAAGAAGAAAACTAAAGATATAGATATTTTTTGTTAGTTTTTGTAAATTTGTGAGAGCTATTTTTGTTAAATTTGGATTGCTAATATAGCAGAGGTATTTTTAGTTATTATTTATTTATTTTTCTAATACAGAAGATACATTATTTTATCATTATTTCATTCGTTATTTTTGAAACTTGTCATAATAAAACATGTTGAGTAACCTCTGAGAATTTGTGTCTTTGGTTATAGATAGTATTTTGTAATATAACAATTTTCTATCCATACAGAGGAGGCATACTTTAAATGTATTGAAATTATAAGGCATCTTTGACTAAACTTCGAGTATCATCTGAGTATCTCATTGCCGGGCCGAGTGTCCTGGTTTTCGGTAATCAAAATATGGTCACCCTATATAATTTTCTTATATAGAAAATCCATCTTGATTTAAGAATTTTTAGATATTTGTACTTGAAATAGGATGAAAAATACTCAGTAAGAAAAGCATTTTTGCAGTGTGAATGAATGAGTTAACTATTTAAACATCACTTGCACTTTAAAAAGGGGGAGGAGACCGAAGGAAACTCTGGGTTTACCAAAGAAAACCTGCTCCTGACCAGGTTAGGTTCACAGAGTAAGTTACCATGGTAACTGACTCTGAGTATAAGTTACCTCTCTTTCAAAAATGGGCTTGACTTACCCTGCTTTCTCGGGTTTGACATACCTCCCATTCTGAAACATAAAACCCAGAGTTTCCCTTATTTCAGGGTTAACATACTCAGAGTTTTCACTTAACCTCCTTTCTGAAACGGGCCCAGGAAAGAATCCATACTATCAAGACTACGACATAGACTGTTATTTCCAAATGACTATTCAAAGAAACAACAAAAAAATTGTCACTCTATACAACTGATATTGAGTGCTTTCAGATGCACACTGAATTGTCCAAAACAGTAGATCAGTTGTATAGCGAAAGCAAAGTTAGAATGCTGAGACTGTATCTGTGTGCCAAAATGAAATCAGAAAAGCAGTCCTTAGAAGATGTTAGTGCAGTGATAGATCTCACCAACTGTGAAAAGCAAGGATCCAGGGAATCTGACTCAGTGACTGACCCTGAAATTACTACTGGAGCTTCCACAAGCGGAAACATGCAAATGAATGACACATTGCCATGGGATGATCTCCAGCAACAAATAACTCTAGAAGAAATTATTGCTCATGAAACTGTGATTTTTGTGAGGGTGGCACTGAAGATCCACCACAAAATGAACCAGATTCTGAAACCCTAATTTCAGCTAGAGAAGATGATCCAGCAAGCGTGGATGAAACACTGCCTGCTTCTACAACAGAAATCACTTTGTAGGCCACTGATGTTCTACCTCAAACAAGTGATGAACCACAACCTGCTGTTGTAACGCTGATTGTTAGAAGAGGGCATTGTTTTGCTGACCTAATCTGTGCTTTTAAGAATCCAGAAGTTATTAGAACGGAGGTTTACATTAAGATGCGTTTACCAAATGGAGAACTTGAAGAGGGAGAAGGAATTGGTGTATTTCGAGACAGCCTAACTGAATTTGGGTCTGATTTTTATGACCACTGCACTCTTGGGGTGGATGTGAAAGTGCCCTTCATCAGACATGATTATCAATGTGAGGAGTGGCAAGCAGTAGCTAGAGTGTTTGTTGTAGGATGGAAGCAAGCTAGGTACTTACCAGTCAAACTGGCAACACCATTCCTGGAAGAAGTACTTTATGGCACTACAACCAGTAGCTTAAAGGATTCCCTGTTGCTGTACATGTCTGAACAAGAAAGAGCGGTCGTTATGAGTGCTTTGAAAGACTTTGACTCTGTTGACTCAGATGAACTGTTTGCTGTTCTTGATGCACATGAATGCAAACATGTCCCTACCAAGGATAATCTGGTCCCTCTGCTAGCACAAATGGGACACAAAGCCATCATACATGCCCCAATGTATGTAATCGAGCGCTGGCGTCTCATTATGGTGGATGTTGCTAGGATGCTACCACTAGATGGTTTGCACTGTGCAATTCAACAGAAAAAACAACTGCAAAAACAGTAAAGGAGCTGTTACACTTCCCAGATGACATGACTGTACCCCAAACAACAGTTGCACGGTATCTGAAAAAGGTACATTGCTGAAATTGATCTGAACATCCTTCAGCTTTTCCTCTGGTTCTGTACTGGTTCAGATTTAATAGAGAAGCCTATTACAATTGAATTCATTGAAACAAGTGATTTTCTTTGCAGACCACAAACACACACATGTGGATGCATTTTAAAGCTGCCAATAGGCTATCACAGTTATCCCGATCTCCGCAGTGAATTCAATAAGATCCTTACAAGCTCAGTGTGGGTTATGGATATTATTTAAGCCCACAAAGTTGTCAAGCACAATTCTATGACCAAGCTTGTGAAGAAATCAAATAGTCCCAAGCAGAAATTTGTACACAAAAAAGTAAATAAGCCCAACATTTGGCACAAGGCTACTAGAAGGATAATAGCACTGTTTTCAGGGTTGTTGCCTTTTTACAAAATCAGTTCAGTAGTTAAGTTGGCAATTTTCCAGAGTTTTTTGACACCACATAGAAATAGGTCCCGTCTACATGGAGACACGTTTCTGTGAATACGCACAATTTTTTTATCGGACAGTCGTTTCGTCCACACGTATCCGGCATCTGGCATGTATACTACATCATTTTGAGTCGTTTCAGTGGTTTCGTGTGGACGCAGATATTTTTTGAGATGAGGAAAAATAAGGATCGGTTTAGGGTAAGCTTCGGCTTCGTGTGGACGTAGCCATAGTTATGTTCTGGGGAATATTAAGTAGAACTGAATGTATAACAAATTGTGATTCTTTGTTTGTGGATGTTTTAAAAATGGTTGGCCAAGAGCTGTGGTCTTCATACCATAGACCTCTATTTTTAGCATTAAAATAAAGACATGTTATCTTGATTTAAAGGGATTAATAAAAATAAAGCCTAAAACTTTGTGGTTCTTGACATAGAATAATTAAATTAATGGGGAAAAGTAAATTTTATTACAAATTACTGTTAGCTAATAAAAACATTGGGTCTCATTCATGAAACATTCGTAAATATACGAGAAAATATGTGAGTGATTTGCGAGTAAAGAGACCTTCCCGAAAACTCTTCTCCTGATTCACAAATACTTCGTAAACGTCAGAAGTGATAGTGAAATGTGTATGTGTGTGTGTTAATGAATTCCAATCAGTCGTAAATGAGACGCGCGCGCACGCTCATTCTCAATTACCATAAATCCCGCCCATTAAATCCGACTGACAACTATATATGGGCATCATATTATGACACCAAACGAAGGATTTTGGCCATTTTATAGGAAACAATTTCCATAACAATTAAGGGGCCATTAGTTTGCCCAGCCCTATTGAAATCAATTAATTATTTGATTAAAGTGCTCCGTTTGCAGATGCTATTACTGGCTCTCACAATAAAAGTAAAAAGAAAAAACGTATGTAATTACTATATATAATATTTTTTCAAAATGCTGTGTAATGTACCTTATTAAGGTGAATTAAAATGCAGCCTTATTAATGAGCAAAACGTTCAGATGTTAAACGCAATATTTACGCGTGGCTGGGAGCAGGTGTAGACTTCTTTCGCACCAACTAACATTTGGAAAATACGAACATTTTAATGAATCAGAAAATTTACGCCAGAACCACTTTACACACGATTTACACAAAAATTCGTTCTGCTCGTGTTTCATGAATGAGACCCATTGAACTGGCATTCTACCTCTTAACTCTTCTTGACAGAAATTATAATTTGTATCTTTACACTGTCCATGACAAACAATAAGACATTTTAAAAGTGAATAACAAAATCAACATACTTGACAAGCATCCTAATTTTAAATATGACCCTACACACTCATTGTTTGATATGTCACAAATGTAAACAGTGTAGTTTCAGATCATAAAATAAACAATAATATACAATTGATAACAGGCAAGTAATATACAAATATGACTTCATAGCCACATTTATTTACACAATTTACAGTACTGAATAATAGCAGCCTTAAAATTCATGCAATTAAGGCAAAAATGCAGTGAAAAAAGTACACTTCCATATTGTACTTAAAGTGCTGTATTTTCACATACTATATAATTTTGTACTTAATATAGGCCTACTAAAAATTCTTCTTTAGTACTTCTTAAGATAATCTTAAGTGTACTCAACTGTGCTATTTTCAGACACCATGGATATGAACTAAAAGTACAGAGATAGTATATTAAAAGAACTTTCTAGTTCATAGTCTCAAAAAAAGCACAGTTGAGTACACTTAAGATTATCTTAAGAAGTACTAAAGAAGAATTTTTAGTGTATTAAGTACAAAATCATATGGTGCGTGAAAATACAGCACTTTAAAGGTGCTAAAGAGGATGTTTTGTTTTATACATTTTTGCAATATTACTTGAAACTGTCTTTACTAACAGATAAAAGACTATTTATTAGGTGCACTGAAAGTAATATTAATATACATCATCTGTGCACGAGGTAGGGCCTTAAAAACATCAGCCAATCGTTTACGCGATCATCGCGTAAACGATTGGCCCTCTGGCTTGTCAATCACTGCCGTGACGTTCCTTGTGAGAGACGTGCGCGGATTGGCCCTCTGGCTTGTCAATCACTGCCGTGACGTTCCTTGTGAGAGACGAGCGCGGCTGCGCGCTCCAGTAACTTGTCCACACTCCACAGGCGCCGCATGCAGTGTTTTTTTCAGGAGACAGGAGTAACAACTGCAGATTAGGAGTTACCTGCGGTGAGTCCGACATAATGAATCCGAAAAACACGACACAGTGAATGCCGGTGGTAAACACTCGTGTTCCAATACTCGTTTTGGGAGGCGTTCCTTTGAAGTGAGCTGTGAAGGAGGGGGGTTGTTCTTACGCATGCACTCATTTGGAAAAACTCAGTAACAGTCTTTGGATTCTCAGTCGACGAAAAAATCCTCTCTATCACCTTTAAGTACATGATGGAAGTATACTTTTTTCACCTGAGTAGGCAATTTAATTGTCCTGTACTCTTATCTGTGGACGCACAACATCCCTCAGATGTAAATATAGGTCAAGTGCTTGTGTTCTTGTAGAGGGAAACTGCAAACCTAATTCTTCCATTGTAATTGTGCACAAATCAAACATCCTCATCACATGGCACAGTACTTAAGAGTACTTACTTGCAGTTTTCTTTACAAGTAGTTAATTCTTCAGTCAGTGGAACAACATGATCTTCTACATCCCACAGGCGAGGTGCCATAAACATGACGTCCGGCAGGGAACATTGGCGTTTTTGGACGGCCTTATGCGGTGGGCGTTCCAAACATCTTTTATCTCATTTAACTCATCCTATAAAAGAAATGTGTGTAATTATGACAGAAATTGTCTGAATACATCTTATTTACTGATAATATCAAAGTGAATGGCGTCCCAGGGACCCGATCTCTGTCCAGTGCTGAAATATATGCGTGCACACATACATTACAAAGTGTGTGCAAATATTATTACCTGAATTAATGACATGAATGAGAATTGTGATAGAGCTCTGTCCAAAAAAAAAAAAAAAAAAACACCAGTGTAAAGGCCCCGGTATACTTCAAACGAAATCGAAGAACGAACTGATGTGACGTAATTTCGAACAAAATCAGGCCAAAACGAAGTTCGTTTTGTGTTCTTTTTGGAAGTTCGAAAGAGCTCGTGCTAACATACCCATGTTGTTGTGATCAGACGCTTTTCTGATGCTTTCTGTAATAAATGCTTGCTGTTTTCTCATTTTTGCTCTGTTTATTTTGTTACTGAGAAGAAAGTGCACGGCACATATTTACATATTCATCTAACCGTCGCTCTCAGCAGTGTGGGCGGCGTCAGATGTTCGTTTACAGTATATCGCTGGTCACGCATTTCGAACTTCGTTTTACCCTCTAAACGAAGAACGAAAAAGAACTTCGTTTGAAGTATACCGGGGCCTAAAGGCCTTCATCCTTGAGGTCCACTAGAACTGTGATCCAGTATTCTATTCCTTCCTTCCTCATCACTCCCCACCAACTTTCAATTCGCTGGTTTGCAGTGATTTTTACGGTGGCCGAGAGAGCTCAACGCGCTGCAAATAAAGAAAACATCTTCATCAGTTTGACAACACATATGCGCTGCAAACTCCACAACACTTACAAATAGTGAAACGCGCTGCAAATAAAGAAAACATCTTCAGTTTGACAACACATATGCGCTGCAAACTCCACAACACTTACAAATAGTGAAACGCGCTGCAAATAAAGAAAACATCTTCATCAGTTTGACAACACATGCGCTGCAAACTCCACAACACTTACAAATAGTGAAACGCGCTGCAAAAACAAAACATCTTCATCAGTTTGACAACACATATGCGCTACAAACTCCACAACACTTACAAATAGTGAAACGCGCTGCAAATAAAGAAAACATCTTCATCAGTTTGACAACACATGCGCTGCAAACTCCACAACACTTACAAATAGTGAAACGCGCTGCAAATAAAGAAAACATCTTCATCAGTTTGACAACACATGCGCTGCAAACTCCACAACACTTACAAATAGTGAAACGCGCTGCAAATAAAGAAAACATCTTCATCAGTTTGACAACACATGCGCTGCAAACTCCACAACACTTACAAATAGTGAAACGCGCTGCAAATAAAGAAAACATGTGGAGTTTGCAGCGCGTGTGTTGTCAAACTGATGAAGATGTTTTCTTTATTTGCAGCGCGTTTCACTATTTGTAAGTGTTGTGGAGTTTGCAGCGCGTGTGTTGTCAAACTGATGAAGACGGCCACCGTAGGATTTTCCCTGAAATATAACTGCGTTCGGCTGCTCTTTTGTCCTCGCCGTTTCTTCTTAAATACCGCTGAATATATCTCACCACCGTATTCTCCGTCCCCATGTCAGAGCGCACAAGCTTGGGACACCCTCCCAAGCGCTTAATTTTTTCCACAAAGAAGCCCCCAATAACTCGTGGGTCGCTGTTAGTGAAAGCAGCCCTTAGCCACATAATTTTACGTGAAAACCCATCGATGCAGCCATTAATGCATATTCCACAGGGCTTCAGTTTGTCATATGAGTCTATATGCCATATAAAGTTGGGTTTCTTGCGCAAAATACTGCCTTCGTCTCAAGCGTCGGCTCTGGCGAGCCTGGGAGTTAACAGGGTCAAGTTAGTATAGAGAGAATGATCCTTCTTCTTTTCTGATACGAATACCTTGTTGCAGACACTTTTTATACATCCAACGATATCCATGGTCCTTTCCAGAGCCTTGCAGCTGATCCACAATGAAGTCAATACCAGTCCCCAAGTCATCGTAACGTCGCCGGTAAAGTCCTCTAATGCGATGTAGATGCCTCTCACTTAAACTGATACCATGCATTACTGCAAGGCTTTTAAGAATGTCTTTATAACTCATTCCCAGCTCAAAATAAAACCCAATTAACGTGTCTCTGTCCTTAACATAACAGCAGCAACAGGTTTATGATTACGAGAAAGTACGGAGAATGCAGACAGGAAGTAAAACGAATTATTATTTCATGCGCACTATTTAGTTAAATCGAGGGAACGAATTAGGAATTCGTGCGCACGACTTAATTTTTTTTCTTGCATGTCATGTGCGGGGTTCCGTAAACATCAATTTTCTCAGCGATGCAACGTGATTTATAAATTGAGACAAACCGAATTCGCTTGCCTTGAAAGCACGAAGTGTCCGGCCTTTTTTGTTTTGTTAAGAAACTTGTCACGTGACCTAATTAAACTGCTGGAGACAGGTGTTATAAATTAAGTAACACTTTAATGATTTGGTTTTTGCAGCATTGCTCTTTGTTCGCCACCCCATCTTTTGCTGCGTTTTAGGCACACATGGCTTGGCAGGGAGTTAAAACAATAATTTTGTTTTTGTGCTGTATCGATTTGATTCTATCACAGAGTTCAAAGCTGATCTCTACTGTAGGTCATTTTTCAGGCATAGATGATGATTATTCTGATGGTGAAGCTGATAAATCAGAAGTGCTGGCTCAAGACAGTGGACATGAACTGAAATCGGAGTTGGCAGTTTACTGTAATAATAATACTATGAAAGTGATTTTGCCCTCTGGTTCTCTCAGTCAGGTGAAAATTTTGGGTAAGTATAGCAATTGTTTGTTTTCATACTTGTAATTTTTATTGACATTTCAATTTTTGCATTCATATTTTCAGGTTTTGCAGTAATCGAATCTGTGCTTAGTGCCCCAGCGGCCTGTGGATACTCTTTGACTCAAGGCCATGGCCATAATATTTTGGTTGTTGACTACACTGGCTGTCATGTCACCTTGGAGGTATTAAAGTTATGGAAACATTTCTGCTCTTGAAGTTAACATCAAGTCAGCTGTTAAAGGAGTAGTCATTTACTCACTATTATGTCTTTCCAAACCTGTATGCATTTCTCTCTTCTTTGAAACATGAAAAGATATTTTGAAAAATGTTTTTGTGTTCGTTCAATTGTTTGTATGTACATACATATAGTGAAAGTCAATGTAGTTTGAACTCTATTGACTGTTAAAATGTGTTCTACAAATGAAATATTTACATTGACATTATTGTCAGATGCTGTTGTACAAAGTGAATTATAAATAAGAGGCTTTGAATAAAAGCTTACAAAAGGTATGCATACAGGTATGGAACAACATGGTGGGTGAACAATCTATTTAACTCTTTACACATTCATGGTCCTATCGTAAATGGGTCACTGTCAGTGCATGTTATTTTAAAGAGAAAATTTACAGTAAATGTAATGTCTTGCTGAAATAATAAATGGCCTTTTTTCATTTGACATCCAAGCACTCATATTTTTCGACCTTTCTCCTCCAAGCACCTGGGAACTAAGTTCTGCCCTATACTTTCCTACCTAAAAAAATTGGTTGCAAATGCAGTTTCATGTTGCACCCAGCTTTCTCTCACAATTGTTTTGTCTTTTAGGACGGTCA
>VTFQ01000009.1:19744857-19858460 GCA_036281575.1 Ancherythroculter nigrocauda
TTCTGATTTTTGTTTTTCAGCCATACAGAAGTCCATAATTTTTTTTTTTTTTTTTTTTGGTCCCAAGAGTCCCCGATCATGAAGTTTGTATACAAACTACTAAACATATTTCTGACAAATTAGTCCTCAATCATGAACTTTTTAGACAAACTCATTGACTCCTTCTAATGATAAAATCAGCTATTTGTACATATTCTTGGTCAAAGAGTACTGGAATGTGAACTTTTTATATTTACTTACTGACACCCTCTTATGTCACATCAGCCATATAGAAGTGTATATCTGACCAACTAAACATATTCCTGACCCATGAGTACTCGATTGAACTTTCTATACATAGTCATTGACTCATTCTGATGTTACTTCAGCCGTATGTCAACCAATTTTTGAGCTACTGACCAAATTTCTGGCAAATTAGTCCTCGATGATGAACCTTTTGTACAGGCTCAATGACTCCTTCTGATGTTAATTCAGACAGACAGTAGTCCAAATTTGACCTAATGAACATATTACTGACCCAAGTGTACTCGATCTTGAACTTTCTATACATACTCATTGACTTCATCTGATGTTACATAAGACAGACAGTAGGCCATATTTGACCTAAAGAACATATTTATGGCCCAGAAGCTCTTGAACTTTCTATACATATTCATTGACTCCTTCTGATTTTTGTTTTTCAGCCATACAGAAGTCCATAATTTTTTTTTTTTTTTTTGGTCCCAAGAGTCCCCGATCATAAATTTTGTATACAAACTACTAAACATATTTCTGACAAATTAGTCCTCAATCATGAACTTTTTAGACAAACTCATTGACTCCTTCTAATGATAAAATCAGCTATTTGTACATATTCTTGGTCAAAGAGTACTGGAATGTGAACTTTTTATATTTACTTACTGACACCCTCTTATGTCACATCAGCCATATAGAAGTGTATATCTGACCAACTAAACATATTCCTGACCCATGAGTACTCGATTGAACTTTCTATACATAGTCATTGACTCATTCTGATGTTACTTCAGCCGTATGTCAACCAATTTTTGAGCTACTGACCAAATTTCTGGCAAATTAGTCCTCGATGATGAACCTTTTGTACAGGCTCAATGACTCCTTCTGATGTTAATTCAGACAGACAGTAGTCCAAATTTGACCTAATGAACATATTACTGACCCAAGTGTACTCGATCTTGAACTTTCTATACATACTCATTGACTTCATCTGATGTTACATAAGACAGACAGTAGGCCATATTTGACCTAAAGAACATATTTATGGCCCAGAAGCTCTTGAACTTTCTATACATATTCATTGACTCCTTCTGATTTTTGTTTTTCAGCCATACAGAAGTCCATAATTTTTTTTTTTTTTTTTTTTGGTCCCAAGAGTCCCCGATCATGAAGTTTGTATACAAACTACTAAACATATTTCTGACAAATTAGTCCTCAATCATGAACTTTTTAGACAAACTCATTGACTCATTTTAATGATAAAATCAGCCATAGAGTATTGCATATTTGACCTAATTGTACATATTCTTGGTCAAAGAGTAGTGAAATTTGAACTTTTTATATATACTGACTGACACCTTTTTATGTCACATCAGCCATATAGAAGCGCATATTTGACCAACTAAACATATTCCTGACCCATGAGTACTCGAAATTGAACTTTTTATATATATACTCAATGACGCTTTCTGATATTACATCAGCTATACAGAAGTCCATATCTGACCTACCGAACATATTTCTTACCCAAGTGTACTCGATATATACTTTCTATACATACTCTTTGCCTCACTCTGATGTTACTTCAGAAATAGAATATTGCATTTTTGAACTAATTTATATATTTCTGGCCAAAGATTAATTGATCTTGAACTTTTTTTTATACGTTACTTTTATACACTCCGTCTGATGTTACTTCTCCCATACAGAAGTCAACATTAGACCTACTGAACATATTTCTGGCCCAAGAGTACTCAATCTTGAACTTTCAATACAGATATATTAATTCACTCTGATGTTACTTCAGCCATATATAAACCCATTTTGACAAACCGAACATATTTCTGGCAAATTAGTCCTCGATGATGAACTTTTTATATAAACTCATAGAGTCCTTTCTGACGATACGTCAGCCATAGAGTATTGAATATTGGACCCAATGGGCATATTTCTGGCCAATAAGCCAGAAGATCATGAACTTTCAATACATACTCATTCACTCCATCTAATGTTATTTCACCCATACAGAAGTCCATATTAGACCAACTGAACATATTTCTGGCAAACTGAATTTTCTATACATACTCATTGACTTCATCTTATGTTACATAAGACAGACAGTAGTCCATATTTGACCTAAAGAACATATTTATGGCCCAAAAGCTCTTGAACTTGAACTTTCTATACATATTCATTGACTCCTGATTTTTGTTTTTCATCCATACAGAAGTCCATATTAGACCTACTTCATTTTTTTTTTTTTTTGGTCCCAAGACTCCTCGATCATGAATTTTGTATACAAAATACTGACCATATTTCTGACAAATTAGTCCTCAATCATGAACTTTTTAGACAAACTCATTGACTCCTTCTAATGATAAAATCAGCTATTTGTACATATTCTTGGTCAATGAGTACTGGAATGTGAACTTTTTATATTTACTTACTGACACCCTCTTATGTCACATCAGCCATATAGAAGTGTATATCTGACCAACTAAACATATTCCTGACCCATGAGTACTCGATTGAACTTTCTATACATAGTCATTGACTCATTCTGATGTTACTTCAGCCGTATGTCAACCAATTTTTGAGCTACTGACCAAATTTCTGGCAAATTAGTCCTCGATGATGAACCTTTTGTACAGGCTCAATGACTCCTTCTGATGTTAATTCAGACAGACAGTAGTCCAAATTTGACCTAATGAACATATTACTGACCCAAGTGTACTCGATCTTGAACTTTCTATACATACTCATTGACTTCATCTGATGTTACATAAGACAGACAGTAGGCCATATTTGACCTAAAGAACATATTTATGGCCCAGAAGCTCTTGAACTTTCTATACATATTCATTGACTCCTTCTGATTTTTGTTTTTCAGCCATACAGAAGTCCATAATTTTTTTTTTTTTTTTTTGGTCCCAAGAGTCCCCGATCATGAAGTTTGTATACAAACTACTAAACATATTTCTGACAAATTAGTCCTCAATCATGAACTTTTTAGACAAACTCATTGACTCATTTTAATGATAAAATCAGCCATAGAGTATTGCATATTTGACCTAATTGTACATATTCTTGGTCAAAGAGTAGTGAAATTTGAACTTTTTATATATACTGACTGACACCTTTTTATGTCACATCAGCCATATAGAAGCGCATATTTGACCAACTAAACATATTCCTGACCCATGAGTACTCGAAATTGAACTTTTTATATATATACTCAATGACGCTTTCTGATATTACATCAGCTATACAGAAGTCCATATCTGACCTACCGAACATATTTCTTACCCAAGTGTACTCGATATATACTTTCTATACATACTCTTTGCCTCACTCTGATGTTACTTCAGAAATAGAATATTGCATTTTTGAACTAATTTATATATTTCTGGCCAAAGATTAATTGATCTTGAACTTTTTTTTATACGTTACTTTTATACACTCCGTCTGATGTTACTTCTCCCATACAGAAGTCAACATTAGACCTACTGAACATATTTCTGGCCCAAGAGTACTCAATCTTGAACTTTCAATACAGATATATTAATTCACTCTGATGTTACTTCAGCCATATATAAACCCATTTTGACAAACCGAACATATTTCTGGCAAATTAGTCCTCGATGATGAACTTTTTATATAAACTCATAGAGTCCTTTCTGACGATACGTCAGCCATAGAGTATTGAATATTGGACCCAATGGGCATATTTCTGGCCAATAAGCCAGAAGATCATGAACTTTCAATACATACTCATTCACTCCATCTAATGTTATTTCACCCATACAGAAGTCCATATTAGACCAACTGAACATATTTCTGGCAAACTGAATTTTCTATACATACTCATTGACTTCATCTTATGTTACATAAGACAGACAGTAGTCCATATTTGACCTAAAGAACATATTTATGGCCCAAAAGCTCTTGAACTTGAACTTTCTATACATATTCATTGACTCCTGATTTTTGTTTTTCATCCATACAGAAGTCCATATTAGACCTACTTCATTTTTTTTTTTTTTTTGGTCCCAAGACTCCTCGATCATGAATTTTGTATACAAAATACTGACCATATTTCTGACAAATTAGTCCTCAATCATGAACTTTTTAGACAAACTCATTGACTCCTTCTAATGATAAAATCAGCTATTTGTACATATTCTTGGTCAAAGAGTACTGGAATGTGAACTTTTTATATTTACTTACTGACACCCTCTTATGTCACATCAGCCATATAGAAGTGTATATCTGACCAACTAAACATATTCCTGACCCATGAGTACTCGATTGAACTTTCTATACATAGTCATTGACTCATTCTGATGTTACTTCAGCCGTATGTCAACCAATTTTTGAGCTACTGACCAAATTTCTGGCAAATTAGTCCTCGATGATGAACCTTTTGTACAGGCTCAATGACTCCTTCTGATGTTAATTCAGACAGACAGTAGTCCAAATTTGACCTAATGAACATATTACTGACCCAAGTGTACTCGATCTTGAACTTTCTATACATACTCATTGACTTCATCTGATGTTACATAAGACAGACAGTAGGCCATATTTGACCTAAAGAACATATTTATGGCCCAGAAGCTCTTGAACTTTCTATACATATTCATTGACTCCTTCTGATTTTTGTTTTTCAGCCATACAGAAGTCCATAATTTTTTTTTTTTTTTTTTGGTCCCAAGAGTCCCCGATCATGAAGTTTGTATACAAACTACTAAACATATTTCTGACAAATTAGTCCTCAATCATGAACTTTTTAGACAAACTCATTGACTCATTTTAATGATAAAATCAGCCATAGAGTATTGCATATTTGACCTAATTGTACATATTCTTGGTCAAAGAGTAGTGAAATTTGAACTTTTTATATATACTGACTGACACCTTTTTATGTCACATCAGCCATATAGAAGCGCATATTTGACCAACTAAACATATTCCTGACCCATGAGTACTCGAAATTGAACTTTTTATATATATACTCAATGACGCTTTCTGATATTACATCAGCTATACAGAAGTCCATATCTGACCTACCGAACATATTTCTTACCCAAGTGTACTCGATATATACTTTCTATACATACTCTTTGCCTCACTCTGATGTTACTTCAGAAATAGAATATTGCATTTTTGAACTAATTTATATATTTCTGGCCAAAGATTAATTGATCTTGAACTTTTTTTTATACGTTACTTTTATACACTCCGTCTGATGTTACTTCTCCCATACAGAAGTCAACATTAGACCTACTGAACATATTTCTGGCCCAAGAGTACTCAATCTTGAACTTTCAATACAGATATATTAATTCACTCTGATGTTACTTCAGCCATATATAAACCCATTTTGACAAACCGAACATATTTCTGGCAAATTAGTCCTCGATGATGAACTTTTTATATAAACTCATAGAGTCCTTTCTGACGATACGTCAGCCATAGAGTATTGAATATTGGACCCAATGGGCATATTTCTGGCCAATAAGCCAGAAGATCATGAACTTTCAATACATACTCATTCACTCCATCTAATGTTATTTCACCCATACAGAAGTCCATATTAGACCAACTGAACATATTTCTGGCAAACTGAATTTTCTATACATACTCATTGACTTCATCTTATGTTACATAAGACAGACAGTAGTCCATATTTGACCTAAAGAACATATTTATGGCCCAAAAGCTCTTGAACTTGAACTTTCTATACATATTCATTGACTCCTGATTTTTGTTTTTCATCCATACAGAAGTCCATATTAGACCTACTTCATTTTTTTTTTTTTTTTGGTCCCAAGACTCCTCGATCATGAATTTTGTATACAAAATACTGACCATATTTCTGACAAATTAGTCCTCAATCATGAACTTTTTAGACAAACTCATTGACTCCTTCTAATGATAAAATCAGCTATTTGTACATATTCTTGGTCAATGAGTACTGGAATGTGAACTTTTTATATTTACTTACTGACACCCTCTTATGTCACATCAGCCATATAGAAGTGTATATCTGACCAACTAAACATATTCCTGACCCATGAGTACTCGATTGAACTTTCTATACATAGTCATTGACTCATTCTGATGTTACTTCAGCCGTATGTCAACCAATTTTTGAGCTACTGACCAAATTTCTGGCAAATTAGTCCTCGATGATGAACCTTTTGTACAGGCTCAATGACTCCTTCTGATGTTAATTCAGACAGACAGTAGTCCAAATTTGACCTAATGAACATATTACTGACCCAAGTGTACTCGATCTTGAACTTTCTATACATACTCATTGACTTCATCTGATGTTACATAAGACAGACAGTAGGCCATATTTGACCTAAAGAACATATTTATGGCCCAGAAGCTCTTGAACTTTCTATACATATTCATTGACTCCTTCTGATTTTTGTTTTTCAGCCATACAGAAGTCCATAATTTTTTTTTTTTTTTTTTGGTCCCAAGAGTCCCCGATCATGAAGTTTGTATACAAACTACTAAACATATTTCTGACAAATTAGTCCTCAATCATGAACTTTTTAGACAAACTCATTGACTCATTTTAATGATAAAATCAGCCATAGAGTATTGCATATTTGACCTAATTGTACATATTCTTGGTCAAAGAGTAGTGAAATTTGAACTTTTTATATATACTGACTGACACCTTTTTATGTCACATCAGCCATATAGAAGCGCATATTTGACCAACTAAACATATTCCTGACCCATGAGTACTCGAAATTGAACTTTTTATATATACTCAATGACGCTTTCTGATATTACATCAGCTATACAGAAGTCCATATCTGACCTACCGAACATATTTCTTACCCAAGTGTACTCGATATATACTTTCTATACATACTCTTTGCCTCACTCTGATGTTACTTCAGAAATAGAATATTGCATTTTTGAACTAATTTATATTTCTGGCCAAAGATTAATTGATCTTGAACTTTTTTTTATACGTTACTTTTATACACTCCGTCTGATGTTACTTCTCCCATACAGAAGTCAACATTAGACCTACTGAACATATTTCTGGCCCAAGAGTACTCAATCTTGAACTTTCAATACAGATATATTAATTCACTCTGATGTTACTTCAGCCATATATAAACCCATTTTGACAAACCGAACATATTTCTGGCAAATTAGTCCTCGATGATGAACTTTTTATATAAACTCATAGAGTCCTTTCTGACGATACGTCAGCCATAGAGTATTGAATATTGGACCCAATGGGCATATTTCTGGCCAATAAGCCAGAAGATCATGAACTTTCAATACATACTCATTCACTCCATCTAATGTTATTTCACCCATACAGAAGTCCATATTAGACCAACTGAACATATTTCTGGCAAACTGAATTTTCTATACATACTCATTGACTTCATCTTATGTTACATAAGACAGACAGTAGTCCATATTTGACCTAAAGAACATATTTATGGCCCAAAAGCTCTTGAACTTGAACTTTCTATACATATTCATTGACTCCTGATTTTTGTTTTTCATCCATACAGAAGTCCATATTAGACCTACTTCATTTTTTTTTTTTTTTGGTCCCAAGACTCCTCGATCATGAATTTTGTATACAAAATACTGACCATATTTCTGACAAATTAGTCCTCAATCATGAACTTTTTAGACAAACTCATTGACTCCTTCTAATGATAAAATCAGCTATTTGTACATATTCTTGGTCAATGAGTACTGGAATGTGAACTTTTTATATTTACTTACTGACACCCTCTTATGTCACATCAGCCATATAGAAGTGTATATCTGACCAACTAAACATATTCCTGACCCATGAGTACTCGATTGAACTTTCTATACATAGTCATTGACTCATTCTGATGTTACTTCAGCCGTATGTCAACCAATTTTTGAGCTACTGACCAAATTTCTGGCAAATTAGTCCTCGATGATGAACCTTTTGTACAGGCTCAATGACTCCTTCTGATGTTAATTCAGACAGACAGTAGTCCAAATTTGACCTAATGAACATATTACTGACCCAAGTGTACTCGATCTTGAACTTTCTATACATACTCATTGACTTCATCTGATGTTACATAAGACAGACAGTAGGCCATATTTGACCTAAAGAACATATTTATGGCCCAGAAGCTCTTGAACTTTCTATACATATTCATTGACTCCTTCTGATTTTTGTTTTTCAGCCATACAGAAGTCCATAATTTTTTTTTTTTTTTTTGGTCCCAAGAGTCCCCGATCATGAAGTTTGTATACAAACTACTAAACATATTTCTGACAAATTAGTCCTCAATCATGAACTTTTTAGACAAACTCATTGACTCATTTTAATGATAAAATCAGCCATAGAGTATTGCATATTTGACCTAATTGTACATATTCTTGGTCAAAGAGTAGTGAAATTTGAACTTTTTATATATACTGACTGACACCTTTTTATGTCACATCAGCCATATAGAAGCGCATATTTGACCAACTAAACATATTCCTGACCCATGAGTACTCGAAATTGAACTTTTTATATATACTCAATGACGCTTTCTGATATTACATCAGCTATACAGAAGTCCATATCTGACCTACCGAACATATTTCTTACCCAAGTGTACTCGATATATACTTTCTATACATACTCTTTGCCTCACTCTGATGTTACTTCAGAAATAGAATATTGCATTTTTGAACTAATTTATATATTTCTGGCCAAAGATTAATTGATCTTGAACTTTTTTTTATACGTTACTTTTATACACTCCGTCTGATGTTACTTCTCCCATACAGAAGTCAACATTAGACCTACTGAACATATTTCTGGCCCAAGAGTACTCAATCTTGAACTTTCAATACAGATATATTAATTCACTCTGATGTTACTTCAGCCATATATAAACCCATTTTGACAAACCGAACATATTTCTGGCAAATTAGTCCTCGATGATGAACTTTTATATAAACTCATAGAGTCCTTTCTGACGATACGTCAGCCATAGAGTATTGAATATTGGACCCAATGGGCATATTTCTGGCCAATAAGCCAGAAGATCATGAACTTTCAATACATACTCATTCACTCCATCTAATGTTATTTCACCCATACAGAAGTCCATATTAGACCAACTGAACATATTTCTGGCAAACTGAATTTTCTATACATACTCATTGACTTCATCTTATGTTACATAAGACAGACAGTAGTCCATATTTGACCTAAAGAACATATTTATGGCCCAAAAGCTCTTGAACTTGAACTTTCTATACATATTCATTGACTCCTGATTTTTGTTTTTCATCCATACAGAAGTCCATATTAGACCTACTTCATTTTTTTTTTTTTTTTGGTCCCAAGACTCCTCGATCATGAATTTTGTATACAAAATACTGACCATATTTCTGACAAATTAGTCCTCAATCATGAACTTTTTAGACAAACTCATTGACTCCTTCTAATGATAAAATCAGCTATTTGTACATATTCTTGGTCAATGAGTACTGGAATGTGAACTTTTTATATTTACTTACTGACACCCTCTTATGTCACATCAGCCATATAGAAGTGTATATCTGACCAACTAAACATATTCCTGACCCATGAGTACTCGATTGAACTTTCTATACATAGTCATTGACTCATTCTGATGTTACTTCAGCCGTATGTCAACCAATTTTTGAGCTACTGACCAAATTTCTGGCAAATTAGTCCTCGATGATGAACCTTTTGTACAGGCTCAATGACTCCTTCTGATGTTAATTCAGACAGACAGTAGTCCAAATTTGACCTAATGAACATATTACTGACCCAAGTGTACTCGATCTTGAACTTTCTATACATACTCATTGACTTCATCTGATGTTACATAAGACAGACAGTAGGCCATATTTGACCTAAAGAACATATTTATGGCCCAGAAGCTCTTGAACTTTCTATACATATTCATTGACTCCTTCTGATTTTTGTTTTTCAGCCATACAGAAGTCCATAATTTTTTTTTTTTTTTTTGGTCCCAAGAGTCCCCGATCATGAAGTTTGTATACAAACTACTAAACATATTTCTGACAAATTAGTCCTCAATCATGAACTTTTTAGACAAACTCATTGACTCATTTTAATGATAAAATCAGCCATAGAGTATTGCATATTTGACCTAATTGTACATATTCTTGGTCAAAGAGTAGTGAAATTTGAACTTTTTATATATACTGACTGACACCTTTTTATGTCACATCAGCCATATAGAAGCGCATATTTGACCAACTAAACATATTCCTGACCCATGAGTACTCGAAATTGAACTTTTTATATATACTCAATGACGCTTTCTGATATTACATCAGCTATACAGAAGTCCATATCTGACCTACCGAACATATTTCTTACCCAAGTGTACTCGATATATACTTTCTATACATACTCTTTGCCTCACTCTGATGTTACTTCAGAAATAGAATATTGCATTTTTTTAACTAATTTATATATTTCTGGCCAAAGATTAATTGATCTTGAACTTTTTTTTATACGTTACTTTTATACACTCCGTCTGATGTTACTTCTCCCATACAGTAGTCAACATTAGACCTACTGAACATATTTCTGGCCAAAGAGTACTCAATCTTGAACTTTCAATACAGATATATTAATTCACTCTGATGTTACTTCAGCCATATATAAACCCATTTTGATAAAACCGAACATATTTCTGGCAAATTCATCGATGATGAACTTTTTATATAAACTCATAGAGTTGAAGCCATAGAGTATTGAATTTTGGACCCAATGGGTACATTTCTATCCAATAAGCCCGAGATCATGAGCTTTCTATACATACTCATTGACTCCATGTAATGTTATTTCCCCCATACAGAAGTCCATATTAAACCAACTGAACATATTTCTGGCAAATTAGTCCCCGATCATGAATTTTCTATACATAATGAAAATTACTACATAATGTTACATAAGAAGATATCAGAAGTCAACATTAGACCTACTGAACATATTTCTGGCCCAAGAGTACTCAATCTTGAACTTTCTATACATACACAGAAATTCACTTTTATGTTACTTCAGCCATGTTGACCAACTGTACAAATTTCTGACAAATTAGTCCTCGATGATGAATTTTTTATATAAAGTCATAGAATCCTTTCTGATGACACATCAGCCATAGAGTATTGCATATTAGACCAACTGAACATTTTTCTGGCAAATTAGTCCCCGATCATGAATTTTCTATACATACTCATTGACTTCATCTGATGTCATAAGACAGACAGTAGTCCATATTTGACCTAAAGAGCATATTTATGGCCCAAAAGCTCTTGAACTTGAACTTTCTATGCATACTCATTGACTTGATTTTATTTCAGCCATTTAGAAGTACATATTAAAACTGATTATTTTTTTCCCGTCCCAATAGTCCTTGATTAAGATCTTTATACACATGACTCAATCTGATTTTTCTTCACCCATAGAGTTTTGTTTATGTGACCTACTGAACATATTTCTGGCCCAAGAGTACTCAATCTTGAACTTTCTATACATACACAGAAATTCACTTTTATGTTACTTCAGCCATGTTGACCAACTGTACAAATTTCTGACAAATTAGTCCTCGATGATGAATTTTTTATATAAAGTCATAGAATCCTTTCTGATGACACATCAGCCATAGAGTATTGCATATTAGACCAACTGAACATTTTTCTGGCAAATTAGTCCCCGATCATGAATTTTCTATACATACTCATTGACTTCATCTGATGTCATAAGACAGACAGTAGTCCATATTTGACCTAAAGAGCATATTTATGGCCCAAAAGCTCTTGAACTTGAACTTTCTATGCATACTCATTGACTTGATTTTATTTCAGCCATTTAGAAGTACATATTAAAACTGATTATTTTTTTCCCGTCCCAATAGTCCTTGATTAAGATCTTTATACACATGACTCAATCTGATTTTTCTTCACCCATAGAGTTTTGTTTATGTGACCTACTGAACATATTTCTGGCCAAAGAGTACTCGACATTGAACTTTTTATATATACTCAATGACGCTTTCTGATATTACATCAGCGATACCGAAGTCCATATCTGACCTACCGAACATATTTCTTACCCAAGTGTACTTGATTAAATTCTTTTTATACATACTCATTGCCTCACTTCTGATGTTACTTCAGCCATAGAATATTGCATTTTTTTTGAACTAATGGATATATTTCTGGCCAAAGATTAATTGATCTTGAACTTTTATTTTATACGTTACTTTTATACACTCCTTCTGATGTTACTTCTCCCATACAGAAGTCAACATTAGACCTACTGAACATTTTTCTGTCCAGAGTACTCAATCTTGAACTTTCTATACATATACATTAATTCACTTTCATGTTACTTCAGCCATATATGAACCCATTTTGACCAACCGAACATATAACCGAACAGAAGCTCTTGAACTTGAACTTTCTATACATATTCATTGACTCCTTCTGATTTTTGTTTTTCAGCCATACAGAAGTCCATTTTTTTTTTTGGTCCCAAGACTCCTCGATCATGAAGTTTGTCTACAAGATACTAAACATATTTCTGACAAATTAGTCCTCAATCATCTCACTGACTCCTTCTAATGATAAAATCAGCCATAGTGTATTGCATATTTGACCTAATTGTACGTTGTGCATAGAATAAATAATATAACGTGCTGTTGCATTGCGTCAAGAACTGTTTCAGTGCTTTGCATATGATAGTTATCTTATTAGGCTGTGCATAGAAGAAATTAAAATAACATAATATTTTGTTGCATTGCAGTGCAACATGTAAGTTATGCACTTTCTTTGTATACAAAAACTAACTTATTCCTTATGCATTTAAGAGAGAATGCATGAAATATGTGGTGTTGTGATGAATGAACAAACTCATCCGTTATGTTTTGAGATATAACAACATGAGCATTGCATTGCAGTAAATTATTCTTCTATGCATTCTTCTATTATTCTTCTATGTAATGAACGTCGCATGGCTTATATGTACTCTTTTATGCTTTGTATTGCAACGGCACATATATGTTACCTCTTCATTACACATCGGAATAAGTTAGATCTTATATGCAATGCAGTAGCACTATGTTCTCTCTTTAATGCACAGACCAAATGAGTTCGTCAGCAACAGCACATATACCTCTTTAATACAAAAAAAGAATAATTTCGATATTAAATACAACGGAATGCGTTAATTCTTCATTACATTGCAATGCCTACAAGAACTATGTAACTTATGCACTGTTTTCTTTCATTGTATACAAAAACTTATTCCTTATGCATTGTAGAGACAACAGATTACACGTGGTGTTGCAATGAATGAACTATGTGTGCATTGCATTGCAGCAATTTAATCCGTTATGTAGTGAAGGGATAGCACATGGCAGGTCTTTGCAGCAAAATCTATCTCTTTCCTTTGTGCATTGAAGAGAAAGCAAAATCACATATGGTATTTGCATTGCAATAAATACAAGAACTAAATATTTCATTGCATTGCATAGGAGTAGTTTACTTATTATGCTGTGCATGAAAGCAATTAATATAATACGCTTAATATAATGTGCTGTTGCATTACAACATGTAAGTTTATGGACTGTTTCCTTGCATTGTATACAAGAACTAACTTTTTCCTTAAAGCATTAAAGATATATCACATAACACATAACATATGTGGTGTCATCCGTTATGCATTGAGATATAACATAACATGTGTATTGCATTGCAGTAACTTGTTCTTCAATGCATAACGTAATACATTGTATACAATGTAATGAAACTCTTTTTATGCTTTGCATTGCAACGGCACAGATATGTTACCTTTTTATTGCACATCGGAATAAGTTGGATCTTATATGCAATGTAATAGCACTATGTTTTGCAGTGCAGCGAGAATAGCAGTAATTTATTCTGTTTTGCAGTGCAGCGATAACACGACAGGTGCTTGTTGCAAGTGCGTTGCATACAAAAACTAACTCTTTAATGCACAGACGAAATTAGTTAGTCATTGTATTTACTGCAATGCATTATTATGTTATGTGTTTTCTCTTCACTGCACAACGGATTAAGGTAGATTTTATATGCACTGCAATGCAACAGAACATATATACCTCTTTAATATAAAACAGAATAATTTCGATATTGAATACAAAGGCATGCGCCAATTCTTGTGGCAAACCAACGAAACATGATATCTCCTTGCAGCAGGACATATTGTATGTTAATCTCTTCACTGCATAACGGATTAAGTTAGATATTGTATGCAAAGCAATGCGCGTTATTATCTCTTCAATGTACGAACAACATGAGTTAGTTATTGTGTTAATTGCAGTGCAACAGCATGCATAACGGAATAAGCTAGTCCTATTATACAGTGCAATGACACAGCACATATGTTTGTGTATCTCGTGTATGTGATGCAATATACATATTGTACAAGGAATGGGTTAGTGTACAAGGAATGGGTTAGTTCTTACATGCATTGCAATGCCACAGCAGCAATGTTTTGTGTTGTATCTTTTATTGCATAACGGAATAAGTTAGTTCTTGTATACAATGCAAACTTTTCTACTATCTACAATGCAATGCAAAAGCACATATCTTATGTGGTTTCTATTCAATGCACAAAGCAATGAACATACGTTATATGCATTCTTCTATGCATTGCATAACGACACATATGAATTACCTCTTTAATGCACAGCGAAATAAGTTTATAACTTAGTTAGGATTTTGAATGCAATGTAATGCAACAACAATGCAATGCTCATGTATTGAAGAGATAACTCGTGGTGTTTGCGATGAATGAACTAACTCATCCGTTAAGCATCCGAGATAACATGACAGGTGCATGTTGCACTGCATTGAAGAGAGAACAAATAACATTATGCTGTTCCATTGCACTGAATACAAGAACCAATATGCAAGTTATGCTCTGTTTCCTTACAGTGTATAGAAGAATTAACTTATTCCATAAGCATTAATGAGATATTAACGATGAACGAACTAACTCATCCATTGTGCACTGAAGAGATAACACATAAAATAGGCATTGCATTGCAGTAACTTATTCCGTTTTGCAGTGCAGCGATAACACGGCAGGTGCTTGTTGCAAGTGCGTTGCATACAAAAACATTGCATACAACAGTTAACGCTGTGCATAGAAGAAATTAATATAACAGGCATTACATGTAAGTTATGCACTTATTATGTACAAAAGCTAACTTATTCCTCATGCACTGAAGCGATAACCATACGTGTGTTGCGATGAATGAGTTTACCCGTTATGCATAGCACATAACATGTGCATTGCGTTGCAGTAACTTATTCTTCTATGCACAACATAACAAGTTAGTTATTGTATACAATGTAATGAAACAACGCATAGCTGTATACTCTTTTAGCGTACTCTTTTAGCGTATACTACGCACATCGGAATAAGTTAGATCTTATAGGCAATGCAATAACACTATGTTCTCTCTTCAATGCACAAACGCAATGCAATAGGACATGTATTATTTTTTTCTATACGCAACGTAATGAGTTTATCATTGCATATAATTAAAAAATAGTTTTTGTATTTATATTGCAGAGCAACAGCATTTGTGATTTGATTTCTCTTCAATGCACAAAGGAAAGAGTTCGTTCTCGTATGCAGTGCAGTGCAACAAGCAACTGCAATGTTAATCTCTTCAGTGCCAAACGTATTAATTTACTGCAATGCAGTGCACATGTTATGTGTTATCTCTTCCAGCACATCACGGATGATTTAGTTCATTCATCGCAACACCACATATGTTATGTGTTAGGCAAGGAAGCTAACTTATTCCTCACGCATTGAAGAGATAACACATAATATGTGCAGTGCATTGCATTGCAGTTACTTAATCCGTTGTGCAAGTGAAAGAAATAACACATGACAGGTTTTTGTTGAACTGCATTGTAATGAAGATAAAACGTGTTTCGTTGCTTTGCCATAAATACAAGAATTAACGCATTCCATTGCATTCAATATCTAAATTACTCTGTTGTGTATTAAAGAGTGTAAGGTTTCGTGCTGTTGCATTGCAGTGCATATCAGATCTACCTTAATCCGCTGTGCAGTGAAGAGAAAACATATACGTGCTGTTGCATTGCAATAAATACAATAACTATCTCAATTCGTCTGTGCATTTAAAGTAGTGCTTTTGCATTGCATATAAGAACCAACTTAATCTGATGTGCTAATAGGTAACATATATGTGCCGTTGCAATGTAATGCATAAAAGAGTACATGTAAGCTATGCGCTGTTTCACTACATTGTATACATTGAATAGATAACGCATACCATTTGTGCTGTTTGCATTTCAAGAAATAACTCATTTCATGTGTGCATTGAAGAGATAACACATAACATATCCTGTGAAATTGCATTCAAAATCTAAATTATACCGTTGCAGTGAAGTATAACATACAAGAAAACATGCGCTGTTTCATTGCAATGTACACACCAATTCCTTGGCTCAAATACAGTACTCCATATATGACCTACTGGACATATTTCTGGCCAAAGTGTATTCGATATGAAAGATTTAATATATTACTCAGTGACTCTCTCTGATGTTACATCAGACAGACAGTAGTCCATATTTGACCTAATGAACATATTACTGACCCAAGAGTACTCGATCCTGAACTTTCTATATCAGTCATAGAGCATATTAGATATTGGACCCGATGGGCATATTACTGGCAAATAAGCCCTCGATCATGAACTTTCTATACATACTCCATGACTCCATCTAATGTTATTTCACCCATACAGAAGTCCATATTATACCAACTAAACATATTTCAAGCAAATTAGTCCATGATCATGAATTTTCTATACATACTCATTGACTTCATCTGATGTTCATCAGCTATACAGAAGTCCATGACATATGTTATTAACCAAGTGTACTCGATTATATACTTTCTATACATACTCATTGCCTCACTCTGATGTTACTTCAGCCATAGAGTATTGCATTTTTGAACTAGTGGATATATTTCTTGCCAAAGATTGATTGATCTTGAACTTTTTTTATGCATTACTTTTATACATTCCTTCTGATGTTACTTCTCAACCTTGGAAGTCAACCTTGGACCTACTGAACATATTTCTGGCCCAAGAGCACTCAATCTTGAACCTTCTATACAGATATATTAATTCACTTTGATGTTACTTCAGCCATATATAAACCCATTTTGACAAACCGAACATATTTCTGGCAAATTAGTCCATGAACTTTTTAAATAAACTCATAGAGTCCTTTCTGATGATACATCAGCCATAGAGTATTGCATATTGGACCAACTGAACATATTTCTGGCAAATTAGTTCTCGTCCAATAAGCCTGAGATCATGAACTTGAATGAGATCATGAATGTTATTTCACCTATACAGAAGTCCATATTAGACCAACTGAACATTTTTCTGGCAAATTAGTCCCCGATCATGAATTTTCTATACATACTCATTGACTTCATCTGATGTTACATAAGACAGACAGTAGGCCATATTTGACCTAAAGAACACATTTATGGCCCAAAAGCTCTTGAACTTGAACTTTCTATACATATTCATTGACTCCTGATTTTTGTTTTTCATCCATACAGAAGTCCATATTAGACCTACTTCATTTTTTTTTTTGGTCCCAAGACTCCTCGATCATGAATTTTGTATACAAAATACTGACCATATTTCTGACAAATTAGTCCTCAATCATGAGCTTTTTAGACAAACTCATTGACTCCTTCTAATGATAAAATCAGCTATTTGTACATATTCTTGGTCAATGAGTACTGGAATGTGAACTTTTTATATTTACTTACTGACACCTTCTTATGTCACATCAGCCATATAGAAGTGTATATTTGACCAACTAAACATATTCCTGACCCATGAGTACTCGATTGAACTTTCTATACATAGTCATTGACTCATTCTGATGTTACTTCAGCCTTATGTCAACCAATATTTGACCTACTGACCAAATTTCTGGCAAATTAGTCCTCGATGATGAAACTTCTGTACAGGCCCAATGACTCCTTCTGATGTTAATTCAGACAGACACTAGTCCAAATATGACCTAATGAACATAGTACTGACCCAAGTCTACTCGATCTTGAACTTTCTATACATACTCATTGACTTGATTTTATTTCAGCCATTTAGAAGTACATATTAAAACTGATTCATTTTTTCCAACCCCAATAGTCCTTGATTATGAACTTTATATACATGAGACAATCTGATATTTCTTCACCTATAGAGTTTTGTATAAGTGACCTACTGAACCTATTTCTGGCCAAAGAGTACTTGACATTGAACTTTTTATATGTACTCATTGACGCTTTCTGATATTACATCAGCTATACAGAAGTCCATATCTGACCTACCGAATATAATTCTTACCCAAGTGTACTCGATTATATACTTTCTATACATACTCATTGCCTCACTCTGATGTTACTTCAGCCATAGAATATCGCATATTTGAACTAATGGATATATTTCTGGCCAAAGATTAATTGATCTTGAACTTCTTTTTATACGTTACTTTTATACACTCCTTCTGATGTTAATTCTCCCATACAGAAGTCAACATTAGACCTACTGAACATATTTCTGGCCAAAGATTACTCAGTCTTGAACTTTCTATACATACACATTAATTCACTTTGATATTATTTCAGCCATTTTGACCAACTGAACAAATTTTTGACAAATTAGTCATCGATGATGAACTTTTTATATAAACTCATAGAGTCGTTTCTGACGATACAACAGCCATAGAGTATTGAATATTGGACCCAATGGGCATATTTCTGGCCAAAAAGCCCTTGATCATGAACTTTCTATACATATTCATTGACTCCATCTAATGTTATTTTACCCATACAGAAGTCCATATTAGACCAAATGAACATATTTCTGGCAAATTAGTCCCCGATCATGAATTTTCTATACATACTCATTGACTTCATCTGATGTTACATAAGACAGACAGTAGGCCATATTTGACCTAAAGAACACATTTATGGCCCAAAAGCTCTTGAACTTGAACTTTCTATACATATTCATTGACTCCTTCTGATTTTTGTTTTTCAGCCATACAGAAGTCCATAATTTTTTTTTTTTTTTTGGTCCCAAGAGTCCCCGATCATGAAGTTTGTATACAAACTACTAAACATATTTCTGACAAATTAGTCCTCAATCATGAACTTTTTAGACAAACTCATTGACTCATTTTAATGATAAAATCAGCCATAGAGTATTGCATATTTGACCTAATTGTACATATTCTTGGTCAAAGAGTAGTGAAATTTGAACTTTTTATATATACTTACTGACACCTTTTTATGTCACATCAGCCATATAGAAGCGCATATTTGACCAACTAAACATATTCCTGACCCATGAGTACTCGAAATTGAACTTTTTATATATACTCAATGACGCTTTCTGATATTACATCAGCTATACAGAAGTCCATATCTGACCTACCGAACATATTTTTTACCCAAGTGTACTCGATTATATACTTTCTATACATACTCTTTGCCTCACTCTGATGTTACTTCAGAAATAGAATATTGCATTTTTGAACTAATTTATATATTTCTGGCCAAAGATTAATTGATCTTGAACTTTTTTTTATACGTTACTTTTATACACTCCGTCAGATGTTACTTCTCCCATACAGAAGTCAACATTAGACCTACTGAACATATTTCTGGCCCAAGAGTACTCAATCTTGAACTTTCAATACAGATATATTAATTCACTCTGATGTTACTTCAGCCATATATAAACCCATTTTGACAAACCGAACATATTTCTGGCAAATTAGTCCTCGATGATGAACTTTTTATATAAACTCATGGAGTCCTTTCTGACGATACGTCAGCCATAGAGTATTGAATATTGGACCCAATGGGCATATTTCTGGCCAATAAGCCAGAAGATCATGAACTTTCAATACATACTCATTCACTCCATCTAATGTTATTTCACCCATACAGAAGTCCATATTAGACCAACTGAACATATTTCTGGCAAATTGAATTTTCTATACATACTCATTGACTTCATCTTATGTTACATAAGACAGACAGTAGTCCATATTTGACCTAAAGAACATATTTATGGCCCAAAAGCTCTTGAACTTGAACTTTCTATACATATTCATTGACTCCTGATTTTTGTTTTTCATCCATACAGAAGTCCATATTAGACCTACTTCATTTTTTTTTTTTTTTTGGTCCCAAGACTCCTCGATCATGAATTTTGTATACAAAATACTGACCATATTTCTGACAAATTAGTCCTCAATCATGAACTTTTTAGACAAACTCATTGACTCCTTCTAATGATAAAATCAGCTATTTGTACATATTCTTGGTCAATGAGTACTGGAATGTGAACTTTTTATATTTACTTACTGACACCCTCTTATGTCACATCAGCCATATAGAAGTGTATATCTGACCAACTAAACATATTCCTGACCCATGAGTACTCGATTGAACTTTCTATACATAGTCATTGACTCATTCTGATGTTACTTCAGCCTTATGTCAACCAATTTTTGAGCTACTGACCAAATTTCTGGCAAATTAGTCCTTGATGATGAACCTTTTGTACAGGCTCAATGACTCCTTCTGATGTTACTTCAGACAGACAGTAGTCCAAATTTGACCTAATGAACATATTACTGACCCAAGTGTACTCGATCTTGAACTTTCTATACATACTCATTGACTTCATCTGATGTTACATAAGACAGACAGTAGGCCATATTTGACCTAAAGAACATATTTATGGCCCAGAAGCTCTTGAACTTTCTATACATATTCATTGACTCCTTCTGATTTTTGTTTTTCAGCCATACAGAAGTCCATAATTTTTTTTTTTTTTTTTGGTCCCAAGAGTCCCCGATCATGAAGTTTGTATACAAACTACTAAACATATTTCTGACAAATTAGTCCTCAATCATGAACTTTTTAGACAAACTCATTGACTCATTTTAATGATAAAATCAGCCATAGAGTATTGCATATTTGACCTAATTGTACATATTCTTGGTCAAAGAGTAGTGAAATTTGAACTTTTTATATACACTTACTGACACCTTTTTATGTCACATCAGCCATATAGAAGCGCATATTTGACCGACTAAACATATTCCTGACCCATGAGTACTCGAAATTGAACTTTTTATATATACTCAATGACGCTTTCTGATATTACATCAGCTATACAGAAGTCCATATCTGACCTACCGAACATATTTCTTACCCAAGTGTACTCGATTATATACTTTCTATACATACTCTTTACCTCACACTGATGTTACTTCAGAAATAGAATATTGCATTTTTGAACTAATTTATATATTTCTGGCCAAAGATTAATTGATCTTGAACTTTTTTTTATACGTTACTTTTATACACTCCGTCAGATGTTACTTCTCCCATACAGAAGTCAACATTAGACCTACTGAACATATTTCTGGCCCAAGAGTACTCAATCTTGAACTTTCAATACAGATATATTAATTCACTCTGATGTTACTTCAGCCATATATAAACCCATTTTGACAAACCGAACATATTTCTGGCAAATTAGTCCTCGATGATGAACTTTTAATATAAACTCATAGAGTCCTTTCTGACGATACGTCAGCCATAGAGTATTGAATATTGGACCCAATGGGCATATTTCTGGCCAATAAGCCAGAAGATCATGAACTTTCAATACATACTCATTCACTCCATCTAATGTTATTTCACCCATACAGAAGTCCATATTAGACCAACTGAACATATTTCTGGCAAATTGAATTTTCTATAAATACTCATTGACTTCATCTTATGTTACATAAGACAGACAGTAGTCCATATTTGACCTAAAGAACATATTTATGGCCCAAAAGCTCTTGAACTTGAACTTTCTATACATATTCATTGACTCCTGATTTTTGTTTTTCATCCATACAGAAGTCCATATTAGACCTACTTCATTTTTTTTTTTTTTTGGTCCCAAGACTCCTCGATCATGAATTTTGTATACAAAATACTGACCATATTTCTGACAAATTAGTCCTCAATCATGAACTTTTTAGACAAACTCATTGACTCCTTCTAATGATAAAATCAGCTATTTGTACATATTCTTGGTCAATGAGTACTGGAATGTGAACTTTTTATATTTACTTACTGACACCCTCTTATGTCACATCAGCCATATAGAAGTGTATATCTGACCAACTAAACATATTCCTGACCCATGAGTACTCGATTGAACTTTCTATACATAGTCATTGACTCATTCTGATGTTACTTCAGCCTTATGTCAACCAATTTTTGAGCTACTGACCAAATTTCTGGCAAATTAGTCCTCGATGATTAACCTTTTGTACAGGCTCAATGACTCCTTCTGATATTAATTCAGACAGACAGTAGTCCAAATTTGACCTAATGAACATATTACTGACCCAAGTGTACTCGATCTTGAACTTTCTATACATACTCATTGACTTCATCTGATGTTACATAAGACAGACAGTAGGCCATATTTGACCTAAAGAACATATTTATGGCCCAGAAGCTCTTGAACTTTCTAAACATATTCATTGACTCCTTCTGATTTTTGTTTTTCAGCCATACAGAAGTCCATAATTTTTTTTTTTTTTTTTGGTCCCAAGAGTCCACGATCATGAATTTTGTATACAAACTACTAAACATATTTCTGACAAATTAGTCCTCAATCATGAACTTTTTAGACAAACTCATTGACTCATTTTAATGATAAAATCAGCCATAGAGTATTGCATATTTGACCTAATTGTACATATTCTTGGTCAAAGAGTAAGTGAAATTTGAACTTTTTTTATATATACTTACTGACACCTTTTTATGTCACATCAGCCATATAGAAGCGCATATTTGACCAACTAAACATATTCCTGACCCATGAGTACTCGAAATTGAACTTTTTATATATACTCAATGACGCTTTCTGATATTACATCAGCTATACAGAAGTCCATATCTGACCTACCGAACATATTTCTTACCCAAGTGTACTCGATTATATACTTTCTATACATACTCTTTGCCTCACTCTGATGTTACTTCAGAAATAGAATATTGCATTTTTTTAACTAATTTATATATTTCTGGCCAAAGATTAATTGATCTTGAACTTTTTTTTATACGTTACTTTTATACACTCCGTCTGATGTTACTTCTCCCATACAGTAGTCAACATTAGACCTACTGAACATATTTCTGGCCAAAGAGTACTCAATCTTGAACTTTCAATACAGATATATTAATTCACTCTGATGTTACTTCAGCCATATATAAACCCATTTTGATAAAACCGAACATATTTCTGGCAAATTCATCGATGATGAACTTTTTATATAAACTCATAGAGTTGAAGCCATAGAGTATTGAATTTTGGACCCAATGGGTACATTTCTATCCAATAAGCCCGAGATCATGAGCTTTCTATACATACTCATTGACTCCATGTAATGTTATTTCCCCCATACAGAAGTCCATATTAAACCAACTGAACATATTTCTGGCAAATTAGTCCCCGATCATGAATTTTCTATACATAATGAAAATTACTACATAATGTTACATAAGAAGATATCAGAAGTCAACATTAGACCTACTGAACATATTTCTGGCCCAAGAGTACTCAATCTTGAACTTTCTATACATACACAGAAATTCACTTTTATGTTACTTCAGCCATGTTGACCAACTGTACAAATTTCTGACAAATTAGTCCTCGATGATGAATTTTTTATATAAAGTCATAGAATCCTTTCTGATGACACATCAGCCATAGAGTATTGCATATTAGACCAACTGAACATTTTTATGGCAAATTAGTCCCCGATCATGAATTTTCTATACATACTCATTGACTTCATCTGATGTCATAAGACAGACAGTAGTCCATATTTGACCTAAAGAGCATATTTATGGCCCAAAAGCTCTTGAACTTGAACTTTCTATGCATACTCATTGACTTGATTTTATTTCAGCCATTTAGAAGTACATATTAAAACTGATTATTTTTTTCCCGTCCCAATAGTCCTTGATTAAGATCTTTATACACATGACTCAATCTGATTTTTCTTCACCCATAGAGTTTTGTTTATGTGACCTACTGAACATATTTCTGGCCCAAGAGTACTCAATCTTGAACTTTCTATACATACACAGAAATTCACTTTTATGTTACTTCAGCCATGTTGACCAACTGTACAAATTTCTGACAAATTAGTCCTCGATGATGAATTTTTTATATAAAGTCATAGAATCCTTTCTGATGACACATCAGCCATAGAGTATTGCATATTAGACCAACTGAACATTTTTCTGGCAAATTAGTCCCCGATCATGAATTTTCTATACATACTCATTGACTTCATCTGATGTCATAAGACAGACAGTAGTCCATATTTGACCTAAAGAGCATATTTATGGCCCAAAAGCTCTTGAACTGGAACTTTCTATGCATACTCATTGACTTGATTTTATTTCAGCCATTTAGAAGTACATATTAAAACTGATTATTTTTTTCCCGTCCCAATAGTCCTTGATTAAGATCTTTATACACATGACTCAATCTGATTTTTCTTCACCCATAGAGTTTTGTTTATGTGACCTACTGAACATATTTCTGGCCAAAGAGTACTCGACATTGAACTTTTTATATATACTCAATGACGCTTTCTGATATTACATCAGCGATACCGAAGTCCATATCTGACCTACCGAACATATTTCTTACCCAAGTGTACTTGATTAAATTCTTTTTATATATACTCATTGCCTCACTTCTGATGTTACTTCAGCCATAGAATATTGCATTTTTTTTGAACTAATGGATATATTTCTGGCCAAAGATTAATTGATCTTGAACTTTTATTTTATACGTTACTTTTATACACTCCTTCTGATGTTACTTCTCCCATACAGAAGTCAACATTAGACCTACTGAACATTTTTCTGTCCAGAGTACTCAATCTTGAACTTTCTATACATATACATTAATTCACTTTCATGTTACTTCAGCCATATATGAACCCATTTTGACCAACCGAACATATAACCGAACAGAAGCTCTTGAACTTGAACTTTCTATACATATTCATTGACTCCTTCTGATTTTTGTTTTTCAGCCATACAGAAGTCCATTTTTTTTTTTGGTCCCAAGACTCCTCGATCATGAAGTTTGTCTACAAGATACTAAACATATTTCTGACAAATTAGTCCTCAATCATCTCATTGACTCCTTCTAATGATAAAATCAGCCATAGTGTATTGCATATTTGACCTAATTGTACGTTGTGCATAGAATAAATAATATAACGTGCTGTTGCATTGCGTCAAGAACTGTTTCAGTGCTTTGCATATGATAGTTATCTTATTAGGCTGTGCATAGAAGAAATTAAAATAACATAATATTTTGTTGCATTGCAGTGCAACATGTAAGTTATGCACTTTCTTTGTATACAAAAACTAACTTATTCCTTATGCATTTAAGAGAGAATGCATGAAATATGTGGTGTTGTGATGAATGAACAAACTCATCCGTTATGTTTTGAGATATAACAACATGAGCATTGCATTGCAGTAAATTATTCTTCTATGCATTCTTCTATTATTCTTCTATGTAATGAACGTCGCATGGCTTATATGTACTCTTTTATGCTTTGTATTGCAACGGCACATATATGTTACCTCTTCATTACACATCGGAATAAGTTAGATCTTATATGCAATGCAGTAGCACTATGTTCTCTCTTTAATGCACAGACCAAATGAGTTCGTCAGCAACAGCACATATACCTCTTTAATACAAAAAAAGAATAATTTCGATATTAAATACAACGGAATGCGTTAATTCTTCATTACATTGCAATGCCTACAAGAACTATGTAACTTATGCACTGTTTTCTTTCATTGTATACAAAAACTTATTCCTTATGCATTGTAGAGACAACAGATTACACGTGGTGTTGCAATGAATGAACTATGTGTGCATTGCATTGCAGCAATTTAATCCGTTATGTAGTGAAGGGATAGCACATGGCAGGTCTTTGCAGCAAAATCTATCTCTTTCCTTTGTGCATTGAAGAGAAAGCAAAATCACATATGGTATTTGCATTGCAATAAATACAAGAACTAAATATTTCATTGCATTGCATAGGAGTAGTTTACTTATTATGCTGTGCATGAAAGCAATTAATATAATACGCTTAATATAATGTGCTGTTGCATTACAACATGTAAGTTTATGGACTGTTTCCTTGCATTGTATACAAGAACTAACTTTTTCCTTAAAGCATTAAAGATATATCACATAACACATAACATATGTGGTGTCATCCGTTATGCATTGAGATATAACATAACATGTGTATTGCATTGCAGTAACTTGTTCTTCAATGCATAACGTAATACATTGTATACAATGTAATGAAACTCTTTTTATGCTTTGCATTGCAACGGCACAGATATGTTACCTTTTTATTGCACATCGGAATAAGTTGGATCTTATATGCAATGTAATAGCACTATGTTTTGCAGTGCAGCGAGAATAGCAGTAATTTATTCTGTTTTGCAGTGCAGCGATAACACGACAGGTGCTTGTTGCAAGTGCGTTGCATACAAAAACTAACTCTTTAATGCACAGACGAAATTAGTTAGTCATTGTATTTACTGCAATGCATTATTATGTTATGTGTTTTCTCTTCACTGCACAACGGATTAAGGTAGATTTTATATGCACTGCAATGCAACAGAACATATATACCTCTTTAATATAAAACAGAATAATTTCGATATTGAATACAAAGGCATGCGCCAATTCTTGTGGCAAACCAACGAAACATGATATCTCCTTGCAGCAGGACATATTGTATGTTAATCTCTTCACTGCATAACGGATTAAGTTAGATATTGTATGCAAAGCAATGCGCGTTATTATCTCTTCAATGTACGAACAACATGAGTTAGTTATTGTGTTAATTGCAGTGCAACAGCATGCATAACGGAATAAGCTAGTCCTATTATACAGTGCAATGACACAGCACATATGTTTGTGTATCTCGTGTATGTGATGCAATATACATATTGTACAAGGAATGGGTTAGTGTACAAGGAATGGGTTAGTTCTTACATGCATTGCAATGCCACAGCAGCAATGTTTTGTGTTGTATCTTTTATTGCATAACGGAATAAGTTAGTTCTTGTATACAATGCAAACTTTTCTACTATCTACAATGCAATGCAAAAGCACATATCTTATGTGGTTTCTATTCAATGCACAAAGCAATGAACATACGTTATATGCATTCTTCTATGCATTGCATAACGACACATATGAATTACCTCTTTAATGCACAGCGAAATAAGTTTATAACTTAGTTAGGATTTTGAATGCAATGTAATGCAACAACAATGCAATGCTCATGTATTGAAGAGATAACTCGTGGTGTTTGCGATGAATGAACTAACTCATCCGTTAAGCATCCGAGATAACATGACAGGTGCATGTTGCACTGCATTGAAGAGAAAACAAATAACATTATGCTGTTCCATTGCACTGAATACAAGAACCAATATGCAAGTTATGCTCTGTTTCCTTACAGTGTATAGAAGAATTAACTTATTCCATAAGCATTAATGAGATATTAACGATGAACGAACTAACTCATCCATTGTGCACTGAAGAGATAACACATAAAATAGGCATTGCATTGCAGTAACTTATTCCGTTTTGCAGTGCAGCGATAACACGGCAGGTGCTTGTTGCAAGTGCGTTGCATACAAAAACATTGCATACAACAGTTAACGCTGTGCATAGAAGAAATTAATATAACAGGCATTACATGTAAGTTATGCACTTATTATGTACAAAAGCTAACTTATTCCTCATGCACTGAAGCGATAACCATACGTGTGTTGCGATGAATGAGTTTACCCGTTATGCATAGCACATAACATGTGCATTGCGTTGCAGTAACTTATTCTTCTATGCACAACATAACAAGTTAGTTATTGTATACAATGTAATGAAACAACGCATAGCTGTATACTCTTTTAGCGTACTCTTTTAGCGTATACTACGCACATCGGAATAAGTTAGATCTTATAGGCAATGCAATAACACTATGTTCTCTCTTCAATGCACAAACGCAATGCAATAGGACATGTATTATTTTTTTCTATACGCAACGTAATGAGTTTATCATTGCATATAATTAAAAAATAGTTTTTGTATTTATATTGCAGAGCAACAGCATTTGTGATTTGATTTCTCTTCAATGCACAAAGGAAAGAGTTCGTTCTCGTATGCAGTGCAGTGCAACAAGCAACTGCAATGTTAATCTCTTCAGTGCCAAACGTATTAATTTACTGCAATGCAGTGCACATGTTATGTGTTATCTCTTCCAGCACATCACGGATGATTTAGTTCATTCATCGCAACACCACATATGTTATGTGTTAGGCAAGGAAGCTAACTTATTCCTCACGCATTGAAGAGATAACACATAATATGTGCAGTGCATTGCATTGCAGTTACTTAATCCGTTGTGCAAGTGAAAGAAATAACACATGACAGGTTTTTGTTGAACTGCATTGTAATGAAGATAAAACGTGTTTCGTTGCTTTGCCATAAATACAAGAATTAACGCATTCCATTGCATTCAATATCTAAATTACTCTGTTGTGTATTAAAGAGTGTAAGGTTTCGTGCTGTTGCATTGCAGTGCATATCAGATCTACCTTAATCCGCTGTGCAGTGAAGAGAAAACATATACGTGCTGTTGCATTGCAATAAATACAATAACTATCTCAATTCGTCTGTGCATTTAAAGTAGTGCTTTTGCATTGCATATAAGAACCAACTTAATCTGATGTGCTAATAGGTAACATATATGTGCCGTTGCAATGTAATGCATAAAAGAGTACATGTAAGCTATGCGCTGTTTCACTACATTGTATACATTGAATAGATAACGCATACCATTTGTGCTGTTTGCATTTCAAGAAATAACTCATTTCATGTGTGCATTGAAGAGATAACACATAACATATCCTGTGAAATTGCATTCAAAATCTAAATCATACCGTTGCAGTGAAGTATAACATACAAGAAAACATGCGCTGTTTCATTGCAATGTACACACCAATTCCTTGGCTCAAATACAGTACTCCATATATGACCTACTGGACATATTTCTGGCCAAAGTGTATTCGATATGAAAGATTTAATATATTACTCAGTGACTCTCTCTGATGTTACATCAGACAGACAGTAGTCCATATTTGACCTAATGAACATATTACTGACCCAAGAGTACTCGATCCTGAACTTTCTATATCAGTCATAGAGCATATTAGATATTGGACCCGATGGGCATATTACTGGCAAATAAGCCCTCGATCATGAACTTTCTATACATACTCCATGACTCCATCTAATGTTATTTCACCCATACAGAAGTCCATATTATACCAACTAAACATATTTCAAGCAAATTAGTCCATGATCATGAATTTTCTATACATACTCATTGACTTCATCTGATGTTCATCAGCTATACAGAAGTCCATGACATATGTTATTAACCAAGTGTACTCGATTATATACTTTCTATACATACTCATTGCCTCACTCTGATGTTACTTCAGCCATAGAGTATTGCATTTTTGAACTAGTGGATATATTTCTTGCCAAAGATTGATTGATCTTGAACTTTTTTTATGCATTACTTTTATACATTCCTTCTGATGTTACTTCTCAACCTTGGAAGTCAACCTTGGACCTACTGAACATATTTCTGGCCCAAGAGCACTCAATCTTGAACCTTCTATACAGATATATTAATTCACTTTGATGTTACTTCAGCCATATATAAACCCATTTTGACAAACCGAACATATTTCTGGCAAATTAGTCCATGAACTTTTTAAATAAACTCATAGAGTCCTTTCTGATGATACATCAGCCATAGAGTATTGCATATTGGACCAACTGAACATATTTCTGGCAAATTAGTTCTCGTCCAATAAGCCTGAGATCATGAACTTTCTATACATACTCTTTGACTCCATCTAATGTTATTTCACCTATACAGAAGTCCATATTAGACCAACTGAACATTTTTCTGGCAAATTAGTCCCCGATCATGAATTTTCTATACATACTCATTGACTTCATCTGATGTTACATAAGACAGACAGTAGTCCATATTTGACCTAAAGAACATATTTATGACCCAAAAGCTCTTGAACTTGAACTTTCTATACATATTCATTGACTCCTGATTTTTGTTTTTCATCCATACAGAAGTCCATATTAGACCTACTTCATTTTTTTTTTTGGTCCCAAGACTCCTCGATCATGAATTTTGTATACAAAATACTGACCATATTTCTGACAAATTAGTCCTCAATCATGAGCTTTTTAGACAAACTCATTGACTCCTTCTAATGATAAAATCAGCTATTTGTACATATTCTTGGTCAATGAGTACTGGAATGTGAACTTTTTATATTTACTTACTGACACCTTCTTATGTCACATCAGCCATATAGAAGTGTATATTTGACCAACTAAACATATTCCTGACCCATGAGTACTCGATTGAACTTTCTATACATAGTCATTGACTCATTCTGATGTTACTTCAGCCTTATGTCAACCAATATTTGACCTACTGACCAAATTTCTGGCAAATTAGTCCTCGATGATGAAACTTCTGTACAGGCCCAATGACTCCTTCTGATGTTAATTCAGACAGACACTAGTCCAAATATGACCTAATGAACATAGTACTGACCCAAGTCTACTCGATCTTGAACTTTCTATACATACTCATTGACTTGATTTTATTTCAGCCATTTAGAAGTACATATTAAAACTGATTCATTTTTTCCAACCCCAATAGTCCTTGATTATGAACTTTATATACATGAGACAATCTGATATTTCTTCACCTATAGAGTTTTGTATAAGTGACCTACTGAACCTATTTCTGGCCAAAGAGTACTTGACATTGAACTTTTTATATGTACTCATTGACGCTTTCTGATATTACATCAGCTATACAGAAGTCCATATCTGACCTACCGAATATAATTCTTACCCAAGTGTACTCGATTATATACTTTCTATACATACTCATTGCCTCACTCTGATGTTACTTCAGCCATAGAATATCGCATATTTGAACTAATGGATATATTTCTGGCCAAAGATTAATTGATCTTGAACTTCTTTTTATACGTTACTTTTATACACTCCTTCTGATGTTAATTCTCCCATACAGAAGTCAACATTAGACCTACTGAACATATTTCTGGCCAAAGATTACTCAGTCTTGAACTTTCTATACATACACATTAATTCACTTTGATATTATTTCAGCCATTTTGACCAACTGAACAAATTTTTGACAAATTAGTCATCGATGATGAACTTTTTATATAAACTCATAGAGTCGTTTCTGACGATACAACAGCCATAGAGTATTGAATATTGGACCCAATGGGCATATTTCTGGCCAAAAAGCCCTTGATCATGAACTTTCTATACATATTCATTGACTCCATCTAATGTTATTTTACCCATACAGAAGTCCATATTAGACCAAATGAACATATTTCTGGCAAATTAGTCCCCGATCATGAATTTTCTATACATACTCATTGACTTCATCTGATGTTACATAAGACAGACAGTAGGCCATATTTGACCTAAAGAACACATTTATGGCCCAAAAGCTCTTGAACTTGAACTTTCTATACATATTCATTGACTCCTTCTGATTTTTGTTTTTCAGCCATACAGAAGTCCATAATTTTTTTTTTTTTTTTGGTCCCGAGTCCCCGATCATGAAGTTTGTATACAAACTACTAAACATATTTCTGACAAATTAGTCCTCAATCATGAACTTTTTAGACAAACTCATTGACTCATTTTAATGATAAAATCAGCCATAGAGTATTGCATATTTGACCTAATTGTACATATTCTTGGTCAAAGAGTAGTGAAATTTGAACTTTTTATATATACTTACTGACACCTTTTTATGTCACATCAGCCATATAGATATAGATGTTTATATTTGACCAACTAAACATATTCCTGACCCATGAGTACTCGATATTGAACTTTCTATACAATTCTAAACCAATTTTTGACCTACTGACCAAATTTCTGGCAAATTAGTCCTCGAAAATGAAATTTCTGTACAGGCTCAATGACTCCTGTCTGATGTAAGATAAGCCATACATACATATCTGGCCAACTGACCATATTTCTGGCCAAAGTGTATTCGATATTCAAAGGAGTCATTGAGCCTTTATAGAAATTTCATCATCGAGGACTAATTTGCCAGAAATTTGTTCAGTAGGTCAAAAATTGGTTGACATAAGGCTGAAGTAACATCAGATGAAGTCAAAGAGTATGTATAGAAAATTCATGATCAGGGACTAATTTGCCAGAAATATGTTCAGTTGGTCTAATACGGACTTCTGTATGGGTGAAATAACATTAGATGGAGTCAATGAGTTAGAAAGTTCATGATTGAGGGCTTATTGGCCAGATATATGCCCACTGGGTCCAATATTCAATACTTTATGGCTGATGTATCATCAGAAAGGACTCTATGAGTTTATATAAAAAGTTCATCATCGAGGACTAATTTGTCAGAAATTTGTTCAGTTGGTCAAAATGGGTTCATATATGGCTGAAGTAACATGAAAGTTGAATTAATGTATATGTATAGAAAGTTCAAGATTGAGTACTCTTTGGCCAGAAATATGTTCAGTAGGTCTAATGTTGACTTCTGTATGGGAGAAGTAACATCAGAAGGAGTATATAAAAGTAACGTATAAAATAAAAGTTCAAGATCAATTAATCTTTGGCCAGAAATATGTTCAGTAGGTCACATAAACAAAACTCTATGGGTGAAGAAAAATCAGATTGAGTCATGTGTATAAAGTTCATAATCAAGGACTATTGGGACGGAAAAAAAATAATCCGTTTTAACATGTACTTCTAAATGGCTGAAATAAAATCAAGTCAATGAGTATGTATAGAAAGTTCAAGATCGAGTACTCTTTGACCAGAAATATGTTCAGTAGGTCAAATATACAATACTCTATGGCTGAAGAAACATCAGATTGAGTCATGTATATACAGTTCATGATCAAGGACTATTGGGACGGAAAAAAAATTAATCAGTTTTAATATGTATTTTTCCATTGCTGAAATAAAATCAAGTCAATGAGTATGTATAGAAAGTTCAAGTTCAAGAGCTTTTAGGCCATCAATATGTTCTTTAGGTCTAATATGGACTACTGTCTGTCTTATGTAACATGAGATGAAGTCAATGAGTATGTATAGAAAATTCATGATCGGGGACTAATTTGCCAGAAATATGTTCAGTTGGTCTAATACGGACTTCTGTATGGGTGAAATAACATTAGATGGAGTCAATGAATATGTATAGAATGTTCATGATCAAGGGCTTATTGGCCAGAAATGTGCCCATTGGGTCCAATATTCAATGCTCTATTGCTGATGTATCGTCAGAAAGGACTCTACGAGTTTATATAAAAAATTCATCATCGAGGACTAATTTGTCAGAAATGTGTTCAGTTGGTCAAAATGGCTGAAGTAACATAAAAGTGAATTTCTGTGTATGTATAGAAAGTTCAAGATTGAGTACTCTTTGGCCAGAAATATGTTCAGTAGGTCTAATGTTGACTTCTGATATCTTCTTATTTAACATCAGATGAAGTCAATGAGTATGTATAGAAAATTCATGATCGGGGACTAATTTGCCAGAAATATGTTCAGTTGGTCTAATATGGACTTCTGTATGGGTGAAATAACATTAGATGGAGTCAATGAGTATGTATAGAAAGTTCATGATCTTGGGCTTATTGGACAGAAATGTGCCCATTGGGTCCAATATTAAATACTCTATGGCTGCTGTATCATCAGAAAGGACTTTATGAGTTTATATAAAAAATTCATAATCGAGGACTAATTTGCCGGAAATATGTTCAGTTGGTCTAATGTGCAATACTCTATGGCTGATGTGTCATCAGAAAGGACTCTATGAGTTTATATAAAAAGATCATCATCGAGGACTAATTTGTCAGATGGTCAAAATGGGTTCATATATGGCTGAAGTAACATCAATGTGAATTAATGTATATACATAGAAAGTTCAAGATTGAGTACTCTTTGGCCAGAAATATGTTCAGTAAGTCTAATGTTGACTTCTGTATGGGAGAAATAACATCAGACGGTGTGTATAAAAGTAACGTATAAAAAAAAGTTCAAGATCAATTAATCTTTGGCCAGAAATATATCTATTAGTTCAAAAATGCAATATTCTATTTCTGAAGTAAGGTGAGGCAAAGAGTATGTATAGAAAGTATATAATCGAGTACACTTGGGTAAGAAATATGTTCGGTAGGTCAGATATGGACTTCTTTATAGCTGATGCAATATCAGAAAGCGTCATTGAGTATATATAAAAAGTTCAATTTCGAGTACTCTTTGGCCAGAAATATGTTCAGTAGGTCACATATACAGAACTCTATGGGTGAAGAAAAATCAGATTGAGTCATGTATATAAAGTTCATAATCAAGGACTATTGGGACGGAAAAAAATAATCAGTTTTAATATGTATTTTTCCATGGCTGAAATAAAATCACGTCAATGAGTATGTATAGAAAGTTCAAGATCGAGTACTCGGGTCAGTAAAATGTTCATTAGGTCAAATTTGGACTACTGTCTGTCTGAAGTAACATCAGAAGGAGTCAATGAGCAATATATAAAAGCTTCAATATCGAATACACCAGAAATATGTTCAGTTGGCCAGATATGTATGTATGGCTTATCTTACATCAGAAAGGAGTCATTGAGCCTGTACAGAAATTTCATCATCGAGGACTAATTTGCCAGAAATTTGGTCAGTAGGTCAAAAATTGGTTGAAATAATAATTGGTTTAGAATTGTATAGAAAGTTCAATATCGAGTACTCATGTGTCAGGAATATGTTTAGTTGGTTGGTAGCTTCACATCTATTACGATCTCAAAATTCTGGCCAGGTGATTTTACCTAGAATATCAAAATCAACTGGACAAAATTCCACTACTCTTTGATCAAGAATATGTACAATTAGGTCAAATATGCAATACTCTATGGCTGATTTTATCATTAGAAAGAGTCGATGAGTTTGTCTAAAAAGTTTATGATTGAGGACTAATTTGTCAGAAATATGTTCAGTATTTTCTATACAAAACTCATGATTGAGCAGTCTTGGGACCAAAAAAAAAAAAAATCAAGTAGGTCTAATAACATAAACATGTTCTTTAGGTCAAATATGGGCTACTGTCTGTCTTATGTAACATCAGATGAAGTCAATGAGTATGTATAGAAAATTCATGATCAGGGACTAATTTGCTTGAAATATGTTCAGTTGGTATAATGGACTTCTGTATGGGTGAAATAACATTAGATGGAGTCAATGAGTATGTATAGAAAGTTCATGATCGAGCCAGAAATATGCCAATTGGGTCCAATGTGTAATATGCTCTATGACTGATATACAAAGTTCAGGATCGAGTACTCTTGAGTCCAGTAATATGTTCATTAGGTCAAATATGGACTACTGCCTGTCTGATGTAACATCAGATGGAGTCACTGAGTTATATATAAAAACTTTCATATCGAATACACTTTGGCCAGAAATATGTTCAGTAGGTCATATATGGAGTACAGTATGGATTTACTGAGCCAAGGAATTGTTGTGTACATTGCAATGAAACAGCGCATGTCTTCTTGGATGTTATACTACACTGCAACGGTATAATTTAGATTTTGATTGCAATTTCACAGGATATGTTATGTGTTATCTCCTCAATGCACACATGAAATGAGTTATTTCTTGAAATGTAAACAGCAGAAATGGTATGCGTATCCATTCAATGCACAATGTAATAATTTCTTGTATACAATGTAGTGAAACAGCGCATAGCTTATATGTACTCATTTATGCATTACATTGCTACCGCACATCAGATTAAGTTGGATCTTATATGCAGTGCAAAAAGCACTATTTTAAATGCACAGACGAATTGAGATGTGGTAAAACAACAGAGTAATTTAGATATTGAATGCAACGGAATGCGTTAATTCTTGTATTCATGGCAAAGCAACGAAACACGTTATCTGTTTGCAGTAGCACATATTGTATGTTAATCACTTCACTGAATAATGGAATAAGCTAGTTCTATTAAACATTGCAATGAAACAGCACATATGTTTTCTTCACTGCACAACGGGTTCGTTTATGTAATGCAATGCACATATTGTACGTCAGTGTACAAGAAATTAGTTATTCCATTGCAATGCACAGCAGCAATGTTATGTCTTGTATATTTCTTAACGGAATGTTAGTTCTTTTATATAATGCAATGTTACTTTTTGTATGCATTAGAATGCAACTGAACTCTTGTATTACCTATTTAATGCAGAAACCAAATGAAAAATATTGTTTTATTGCAATGCAACAGAACATGTATGCACAACGTAAATTATTGCTTGCAAGGAAATTAAACAGTTAGTTCATGTATTTATTGTAATGCAACAGCAAAATGTTATTTGTTTTGTCTTCAGTACAATGCAGTTCAACAGAAACCTGTCATGTGTTATCTCTTTCACTTACACAACGGATTAAGTAACTGCAAATCAATGCACTGCACATATTATGTGTTATCTCTTCAGTGCATGAGGAATAAGTTAGTTTCCTTGCCTAACACATAACATATGTGGTGTTGCGATGAATGAACTAAATCATCCCTGATGTACTGGAAGAGATAACACATAACTTGTGCACTGCATTGCAGTAAATTAATGCGTTTTGCATTGAAGAGATAACTTTGCAGGTGCTTGTTGCACTGCACTGCATACAAGAACGAACTCTTTCCTTTGTGCATTGAAGAGAAAACAAATCACATATGCTGTTGCTCTGCAATAACTACAAGAACTAATTGTTTCATTGTATGCAATAATAAACTCATTACGTTGCGCATAGAAAAAAATAATACATGTCCTGTTGCATTGCAATAAATACAATAACTAAATCATTTCGTTTGTGCATTGAAGAGAGAACATAGTGCTATTGCATTGCATAGAAGATCTAACTTATTCCGATGTGCAATAGAGAAGTAACATATATGTGCCATTGCAATGCAATGTTTAAAAACATTGCGCTATGCGCTGTTTCATTACATTGTATAACAAGAACTAACTTATGTTGTGCATAGAAGAATAAGTTACTGCAATGCAATGCACATATGTGCTATATCTCAATACATAACGGGTGAGTTCATTCATCGCAACACGACGTATTATGTGTTATAACTTCAATGCATTAGGAATAAGTTAGCTTTTGTACATAATGAGTGCATAACTTACATGTTGCAATGCATTAATTTGCATTAATTGTTTTCTCTTCACAGCACGTATGAAAAGAGTTAGTTCGTGTATGCAACGCACTTGCAACAAGCAAATGTGTTATCGCTGCACTGTAAAACAGAATAAGTTACTGCATTGCAATGCCCATTTTATGTGTTATCTCTTCAGTGCACAACGGATTATGTTATATTTCTAATGCTTAAGGAATAAGTTAGTTTCTTGTATACAATACAAGGAAACAGTGCATATAACTTACATATTAGTTCTTGAAGGCAATGCAATGCAACAGCACATATGTTATGTTAACTAACTTAACTAACTTGCACACACAGTAAGTTATTTATTTTATGCAATACAATGAAACGGTTAGTTCTTGTATTTATTGCAATGCAATAGCATATGTGATTTGTTTTATCTTTTTATCTTCAGTACAATGCAGTTCAACAAACACCTGTCATGTGTTATCTCTTTGACGACGGATTAAGTAACTGCAATGCAATGCACTGAACATGTTATGAATATGTTATCTCTTCAATGCGTGAGGAATAAGTTAGTTTCCTTGCCTTCTATTAAAGAACTAACTTATTCTTAAAGCATACACATAAAACATGTGGTTTTGCGATGAATGAACTAAATCATCCGTTATGTACTCGAAGAGATAACACATAACATGTGCACTGCATTGCAGTAAATTAACACGTTGTGCATTGAAGAGAGAACATAGTGCGATTGCATTGCATATAAGATCTAATTCCGATGTGCAATAAAGAGGTAACATATATGTGCCATTGCAATGCAATGTTTAAAGAGTATATGCGCTGTTTCATTACATTGTATACAAGAACTAACTTGTTATGTTGTGCATAGAAGAATAAGTTACTGCAACACGTTATGTGTTATATCTCAATGCATAACACACAAGATACATACTTTTGCATTGCATTGTAGATAGTAGAAAGGTTCTGTTGCATTCGAATGCATACAAGAAGTAACATAAACTCTGCATTGTACAAGAACTAACTACAATAAAGATACAACACAAAACATTGCTGTTTGTACAATGAAAGAAAACAATGCATAACTTACATAGCAGTTCTTGTAGGCATTGCAATGCAACAGCACAGATGTCATATTAATTTCTTCTATGCACAAGGTAATAAGTTATTTATTGTACGCAATGCAATGAAACGTTTGTTTTCTCTTCAATGCACAAAGTCACCTGTCATGTTATCTCTTCACTAAGTTACGGCAATGCCCTGCACATGTTATGTGTTATCTCTGCACTGCACAACGGATTATGTTAATGCAAAGCACTGCACATATTGTGTGTTATCTCTTTAAAGCATAACGGATGAGTTAGTTCATTCATCGCAACACCAATTGTTATGTGTTATCACTTCAATCATGAGGAATAAGTTAGCTCTTGTACATAATAAATGCATTTTGTATGCATTGCAATGAAACATTTAGTTCTTGCAATGCAGCACCATATGTGATTTGTTTTCTCTTCAATGTACAAATGAAAGTGTTCGATTTTGTATGCAATGCAGAGCTACAAGCACCTGCCATGTGATATCTCTTCACCGCATAACGGATTAAGTTACTGCAATGCACACATATTATGTGTTATCTCTTCAGTTTATAAAGGATGAGTTAGTTCATTCATCGCAACACCACGTGCTGTCTCTTCAATGAATAAGGAATAACTTATTTTTTGTATACAATGCAAGGAAACACTGCAGAACTTGCATATTAGTTCTTGTAGGCATTGCAATGTAAATGCACGTTATATTAATTTCTTCTATGCACAAGGTAATAAGTTATTTAGTCTATGCAATGCGATGAAACGCAATAAATACTATTGCATTGCAATAAATACTAGTTCTAGTATTTATTGCAATGCAGTAAATTGCAAGTTTCATTGCATGCAATAATTAATTTATTACGTTGTGCATAGAAAAAAATAATACATGCTGTTTCATTGCAATAAATACAGTAACTAAATCATTTCGTTTGAGCATTGAAGAGTATATTGCATCACGTACACGAGATACACAAACATATGCGCTGTGTCATTGCACTGTAAAATAGAACTAGCTTATTCCGTTATGCATGCTGTTGCACTGCAATTAATACAATAACTTAACTCATTTTGTTCGTACGTTGAAGAGATAATATAACGCGCATTGCTTTGCATAAAATATCTAACTTAATCCGTTATGCAGTGAAGAGATTAACATACATAATGTCCTGCTGCGAAGAGATATCATGTTTCGTTGGTTTGCCTCAAGAATTGGCGCATGCCTTTGTATTCAATATCGAAATTATTCTGTTTTGTATTACAGAGGTATATGTTCTTTTGCATTGCAGTGCATATAAAATCTACCTTAATCCGTTGTGCAGTGAAGAGAAAATACATAACATACGTGGTGTTGCATTGCAATAAATACAATGACTAATTTCGTCTGTGCATTAAAGAGAGAACATAGTGCATTGCATATAAGATCCAACTTATTCCGATGTGCAATAAAAAGGTAACATATCTGTGCCGTTGCAATGCAAAGCATAAAAAAGAGTTTCATTACATTGTATACAATGTATTACGTTGCGCATAGAAGAACAATTTACTGCAATGCAATATATATATATATATATATATATATATATATATTAAGCGTATTATATTAATTTCTTTCATGCACAGCATAATAAATAAACTACTGTATGCAATGCAATGAAATATTTAATTTCTTGTATTTATTGCAATGCTTTCTCTTCAATGCACAAAGGAAAGAGTTCGATTTTGCTACAAGCACCTGCCATGTGCTATCCCTTCACTACATAACGGATTAAATTGCTGCAATGCAATGCACACATATTATGTGTTATCTCTTCAGTGCACAACGGATGAGTTAGTTTATTCATTGCAACACTACGTGTAATGTGTTGTCTCTACAATGCATAAGGAATAAGTTTTTATACAAAGTTCTTGCAATGCAGCACCATATGTGATTTGTTTTCTCTTCAATGCACAAATGAAAGTGTTCGATTTTGTATGCAATGCAGTGCTACAAGCACCTGCCATGTGATATCTCTTCACTGCATAACAGATTAAGTTACTGCAATGCACACATATTATGTGTTATCTCTTCAGCTTATAAAGGATGAGTTAGTTCATTTATCGCAACACCACGTGCTGTCTCTTCAATGAATAAGGAATAACTTAGTTTTTGTATACAATGCAAGGAAACACTGCAGAACTTGCATATTAGTTCTTGTAGGCATTGCAATGTAAATGCACGTTATATTAATTTCTTCTATGCACAAAGTAATATTTATTCTATGCAATGCGATGAAACGGATAGTTCTAGTATTTATTGCAATGCAGTAAATTGCAATGCACAGTATATGTTTCATTGCATGCAATAAGTAAATTATTACCTTGTGCATAGAAAAAATAATACATGTGCTGTTTCATTGCAATAAATACAGTAACTAAATCATTTCGTTTGAGCATTGAAGAGAGAACATAGTGCGCATTGCATTGCATACAACAATTGTTCTATCTTATTCCAAAGTGCAATAAAGAGGTAACATATAAGTGACGTTGCAATGCAATGCATAAAAAAGTATAAGCTATGCGTTGTTTCATGACATACAATAATTAACAAGAACCAACTTTATTACGTTGTGCATAGAAGAGATAACAAACGACAGGTGCTTGTTGCGCTGCATTGCATACAAGAACAAACTCTTTCCTTTTGTGTATTGAAGAGAAAACAAATCACATATGCTGTTGAGGTAACAGGAGATAACACATACGCGCTGTTAAATTGCAATGCATAAAAAATTGCATATGTTTATTGCTTTGTGCATTGAATAGAAAACACATTAGATATGTGCTATTGCATTGCATTAGGTAAATCAAAAATTCTGTTGCATTCGAATGCATACAAGAAGTAACATATAAACCTTGCGTTGTATACAAGAACTAACGTACTCCGTTATGCAATAAAGATACAACACATAACATTGCTGCTGTGGCATTGCAATGCATGTAAGAACTAACCCATTCCTTGTACATTGACGTTCAATATGTGCATTGCATCACATACAGGAATCCGTTGTGCAGTGGAAGAGATGCACTATCATTGCACTGTATAATATAACTAGCTTATTCCGTTATGCATGGAAAAGATACCATACATGCTGTTGCACTGCAATTAATACAATAACTAATTTCGTTCGTACATTGAAGAGATAATAACGCGCATTGTTTTGCATACAACATTGAAGAATCCGTTATGCAGTGAAGAGATATTTTATGTAATACATTCATGTTGCTTTGCCACAAGAATTAACGCATTCTGTTGTATTCAATATCGAAATTATTCTGTTTTGTATTAAATATGTGCTGTTGCATTGCATACAATGACTAACTCATTTGGTCTGTGCATTGAAGAGAGAACACTCAGAAGGAGTCGATGAATATGTATATAAAGTTCAAGATCAAGAGCTTTTGGGCTATAAATATCTTCTTTAGGTCAAATATGGACTGCTGTCTGTCTTATGTAACAATGAGTATGTATAGAAAATTCATGATCGGGGACTAATTTGCCAGAAATATGTTCAGTTGGTCTAATATGGACTTCTGTATGGGTGAAATAACATTAGATAGAGTCAATGAGTATGTATAAAAAGTTGATGATCGAGGGCTTATTGGCCAGAAATATGCCCATTGGGTCCAATATGCAAATACTCTATGGCTGATGTATCATCAGAAAGTTACATCGTGTAGGCAAAACAGTGCAACAGCAATTATGTTGTGTTTTCTCTTCAATCCACATCGGAGTTAGTTCTTGACTGTTAATAAAACAAAGCATATCGCATGTTTATGCAATGCAAAACGGAATAAGTTAGATCTGCAATGTGTTATAAGTTAGATCTTTGTTGCAGCGCTTTCTTTCTTTCTACAAGCATAGAAGTACTGAGATGGTCTGTAAGAATGTCTTATTGCATCGGAAATAACTTCTATTGCAAGAAGGTCCGTGTCTAATAATTTGTTTTCATTATGTCAATGGGCCGTTGAGTAATGCTCTCTCGCCCTCTAGTGGCTGCAGTTGACATTTAAGGTTATTTTATTTTAAGTGTTTGTTTTCTAGTTTCGAGTCCATCTGGCAGCAATCTTCCAATAAACCATACTTAGATCTTGCATACAATGCAATGATACAGAACATAACATTTGTATAATTCTTCAATGCACATAGTTAGATTAGTTAGATAGTTTATATGTTATTCTCCATTGCGCAACGTAATTTGCAATTTTTAATGCAACAGCACATATGTTATGTGTTATCTCTTCAGTGCACAACAGAAAAGTTATTGAATGCATTAGTGCAGAACATGTTATTTTTCAATGCAAAATGTAAAAAGTTAAGTCTTGTATGCACTGCAATGAAAGTGCATATTGTTATTCTTCCACTGCACAACGGAATTAGTTATTTCTTGTATGTTTCAATGAAATTGAGCAAAAATGTCATTCTTTATGCATATATCCTTATTCTATTTGCAATTAAAGAACACACATGATGTGTGTTTTTTCTTCAAATGCAGAGGAATAAAACAGTTATTATTTGAAGTGCCTTTATGGCAAGCCGTTTTGACTTTTATTCACATTTCAGGATATGAATTCTTGATATCAACAATTCAGTTCTTGATATCAGGGATTACATTTCCACTAGTAACAATGTTAATTCTTGATATCAGCTATTCAATTATTGATATCAACAATTCAGTTGTTGATATCAGGAATTACATTTCCACTAGTAACAATGTTAATTCTTGATATCAACATTTGAATTTCCACTTGTAAAAACTAGAATTCTTGATATCTGTAATTGTATTTTCACTAGTGAAAACGTCTCGGGTTACGTCTGTAACCCTGTTTCCCTGAATAAGGGAACGAGACGCTGCGTAAGCGCTTTGGGAATGCCTCTGCGTGTTACGTCTTGAAGCACTCGTGAAATCGAACCAATAGTGTGACGGGACGTCAGAGCGGGTGACGTCACGGACCAGGACACTGTAAAGCACCCTTGAGAACAAAGAACGCCAGCTTCTGAAATAGGGATGAAGCAGACGCTCACAGGCGTGCTGGGAGTATGGCTAAGCTATGCAGCGTCTCGTTCCCTTATTCAGGGAACCAGGGTTACAGACGTAACCCGAGACGTTCCCTTTCATGGGAACATCGACGCTGCGTAAGCGCTTTGGGAACGCTATCCCAACTAGGCCATAAGACCAAATGCATGTCTGTTATCTTTCAGGACAACAGTACTGAGGACCCTGGAGTGGAGCCCAAATCAAGGTTATAGAACCTAATAAAGGTATGCTGAGACGACCACCCAGCAGCCTCACATATGTCATTGAGGGGAACCCCCAACATCAAAGCCTTTGAGGCAGCCATACCCCTGGTGGAATGTGCCCGGACAGCCAACGGAGAAGGCTGCCCGGAGGACTCATAGGCAAGCGAGATGGCCTTGACCACCCACTTCCTCATTCTCTGCTTGGACGCCGGACCTCCTTTGTTAGGAGATCCGTAACATACAAATAATTGTTCAGATTTTCGCCACAGGGCAGCTCTGTGGACGTAAGCGTCTAAAGCCCTCACTGGGCAGAGCAGATTTAGTTTTTCCTGATCCGCATTTGCAAAAGGTGGAGGACAAAAGGCCTGCAGCACAATCGGCCCCGGGACACTTGTAGGGACCTTGGGAATATACCCAGGTCTAGGATGCAGAAAAGCTTTGACCATTCCAGGTGCAAAGTCTAGACATGAAGGAGCAACGGATAGTGCTTGTAAATCTCCAATTCTTTTGAGAGATGTTATGGCCAGAAGAAATATGGTTTTCAAAGTGAGAAACTTCTCAGACACTTCTTCCAAAGGTTCAAAGGGAGCCGCAGCTAACCCTTCCAACACAATGGCTAGGTCCCAGGACGGAGTTTTTGTGCATACCACAGGCCTCAGCCTCTGAGTACCACGGAGAAAACGTATGACTAAAGGGTTTCTACCCACAGAAACGCCTTCTATTTTAGCGTGATAAGCAGAAATCGCTGCAATATATACCTTCAATGTAGAAGGGGTTAAACCATCCGAGAATTTTTCTTGGAGAAATTGCAGTACATGACTGATGGAGGAGTGGAACGGATCCACCTGTAGTCGGCTACACCAAGTAGCAAACAGCTTCCACTTATATGCATAAAGTTTTCTCGTGGATGGAGCTCTGGAGTGGAGAATGGTCTCTACAACCTCGGTTGAGAGACCGGATTCTATGAGCTCGGCCCCCTCAGGGGCCAGGCCCACAGTTTCCATATCTCCGGGCGGGGGTGAACTATTGAGCCGTCCTGCCTGATCGGAATCTCCATGGGGGAGCCTTCTAAGAGGGATACTAGATCCGTGAACCATATCCGGGTCGGCCAGAACGGGGCTACCAATATTAGACGGACCCCGTCCCGATTTCCCCTCGGAGAAAACCCCCTGGTTCTGAGCCACCACTGTAACGGTCTCATGTGCAGCAGACCAAAAAGTATCACGTTGGAAGCAACTGCCATCAGACCTAACAGTTTCTGAAACTGTTTTACAGTGAATGACTGGCCTAATTTCACCCCTTTCACGGTTGAGAGAATAGAATTCACCCGGGCAGGAGACAGATTTGCCTGCATCGTCGTGGAATTCCAAACTATCCCTAGATAGCTGGTAGTTTGAGCTGGAAGAAGCACACTCTTCTTGGTATTGAGTCTCAACCCTAACCTTCTCATGTGTGACAGAACTACATCTCGATGTTGAACTGCCTGTTGCTCTGATTGAGCCAGAATCAACCAGTCGTCGATATAATTCAGCATGCGGATGCCCTGGAGTCTCAGCGGAGCCAGAGCCGCATCCACGCACTTTGTGAAGGTGCGGGGTGAAAGAGATAGGCCGAACGGAAGAACCTTGTATTGGTAAGCTTCGCCCCCGAAAGCGAACCTGAGGAACTTCCAATGTGAAGGATGGATTGACACATGAAAGTACGCGTCTTTCAGATCTATTGTCATGAACCAGTCCTCGGACCTGATCTGTGTGGTGATCTGTCTGAGTGTAAGCATCTTGAACATGAGCTTTTGTACTGAGCGATTTAACATGCGTAAAACTAGAATAGGACGCAACCCTCCATCCTTCTTCGGAACTATGAAGTAGCGGCTGTAAAACCCTGACTGTTTGCTGGGAGGAGGAACCCTCTCTATAGCTCCTTTTTGCAAAAGTGTCATAACTTCTTGTTCCATGACCAGAGACTGCTGGGGGCCCACCACTGTAGGGAGGACCCCGTTGAACTGGGGCGGGCGAGACCCGAATTGTATTTTGTAACCCTTTTCTATCATCTGCAGTACCCACTGAGAAATATTGGGAAGACGTTTCCATTCTTTCAGAAATTCTACTAAGGGAACCAACCTCTCGAGGCTGGTCTCTGGTGTTTTTTGAGCACTTGGCTCGATGCCCTGGAGTGGCGCACCATCAGGGAGAAGTCGAATCAAGTGCTGACCGGCCCTCCTCAGAGGGTCGGTGGGGACCGCTGCGCCCCGTAACGCACGAGACGGCGGGGTTTGCAGAACAGCCCCCTGAGGGCGCCGAAGAGGGCTTAGTATTATAGATTTTAATTTTACAAGACCCTCTCCGGAGGGGGCTGCCCTCAGAAGTCCTGAACCCCTGACGTCAGGACTTCTTCGAAGCCTTCCTCACAATAATGACAGTCCGCAGATCTGTCTTACCCTTGGAAGGCTTCGCTTGCGTTGCCCTCCCCGGTCCCCAAGATCTTTGCGGGGGAGCATGGGTGGCAACAATTTTTTTGTTTCTGTTGCGCTCTATGCGCAGTCGAGGAGCTTGTAGATGGCTGAGGCTGCTCCCGCTCAGCAGCCTCGGCAGAGCGGCGAGGGAGGAACTTTTGGAAGGCTGCCGACTGTCTTTTTGCCTCCTGGAACCTCTCGACGACAGATGTAACCGAGTCGCCGAAGAGGCCCAGGGGAGACACAGGTGCATCTAGAAGCACAGACTTATCTCGCTCTTTTATATCTGATAAGTTGAGCCATAAATGTCTCTCCGTGGCCTCCAGGGCTGCCATAGAGCGGCCTATTGATTTTGCCGTCTCCTTGGTGGCCCGGAGAGATAAGTCGGTAGCCTTCCTGAGCTCTTGAATAGCGTCAAAAGTCGCCTCGCCACTCTCGTCTATCTCCCCCAGCAGGTCGGCTTGATATGCCTGGAGGATGGACATAGTGTGGAGACATGCGGCCGCCTGACCTGCCCACCAGCGCTGATGTTGTACGCAGGGGTCTGGTGGGCAAAGTCGGGGATTTTAGGGACGATGCTGTCTCAGGCGAGAGATAGCTCGCGAGCGTCTCCTCGACCTGAGGCATCGCCCCATAACCGTGCTGTTTACCTCCTACTATATTACTATATAGAGTGGTTTGTGGGTTGTAAACACGAAATTGTGCTGGCTTGTGCCATGATCTCGACACCTCGGTGTGGAGATCGTGGAAAAACGGCAATCCCCGGGGCTGAGGCTGTGATCGGGCGGGGAGAAAGCGCTCATCCAGTTTGCTTTTTGTTTGCGCTTCTGATCTTTCTTCTGGCCATTCTATTTTTAACTTTGCCACCGCCCGAGTCACAACATCTAAAAGCTCCTCATGAGCTGGAGATGAGGATGGCGGGTCCTCCTCTCCAGCCCCGACACTCGCTACATCCATCTCCTCGGAGCTGGATAAGTGAAGCGCCGGTGCAGGTGCCTCTACCCTGGGGGAAGAAACCGCAGCACATGCTTCCGCAGCCAGGGGAGAGACACTGGGTCTGGCGGGTGAAGGCTGAGATAGGGCAGGACCCGTCTCTAGCCCCTCCGCCAGATCCATCTGTGAACCCCAGGACTGAAGCCGCCGCTGTGCCTCGGCAGCAGCGGGACCCGAACCCTGGGGAACACTCGCTGCGGCGCCCTCTTTATTCTTGTCAAAGAACGCGCGGCGTGAGCGGAGTGTACGGAGCGTCCGTTTTTCACAATGTACACAGACAGCTCCCTCGAGAGCTGCCTGTACATGCTCCACTCCCAAACAAGCAACGCACATCTTATGTGTATCCCCGCCCGTGATGAAGCGAGGGCAGGGATGAAGGCACTTAACAAACTGTTGCTTGCTTGAACTCGCCATTTGTGTCTCACAATATATATATATGTATATATTATATGTGCTTTGGTGAACTAAAATACTCTTGTCCTCAGACGAAGAGATATTTTGTTTGCTGTGTAGATATAAAGGGACAGACAACACCAAATAAGACACACGATAACACAAAGCGCTGCTGAAGGGTGCTTTATAGTTTCCTGGTCCGTGACGTCACCCGCTCTGACGTCCTGTCACACTATTGGTTTGATTTCACGAGTGCTTCAAGACGTAACACGCAGAGGCGTTCCCAAAGCACTTATGCAGCGTCGATGTTCCCATGAAAGGGAATCATAGTTAACTATCATAGTTAATGAAGCCCAAGTGCCACCTACAGGCCTATTATGTGAAGTGTAGGCTGGTGAAATGGTGACATGAAAAAAAAGGACTTTATTATGTTACTATTTTTGATAATTATGCAGCATTATGAAAAAATTCTCTTAAACTCATCCTGCATTTATTTGATCAAAAACAGCAATACAGTGAAAGATGATTACAATTTACAATGATGGTTTTCTATTTTAATATACTTTTAAATATAATTTATTCCTATAATTTATGCTGTTCTTTTCTAGCATTTTATTCATCAAAGAATCTTGGAAAAAAAGTATCACAGGTTATAAAAAATATTAAGCAGCACAACTGTTTCTAACATTGATAATAAATCATCATATTAGAATGATTTCTGAAGGATCATGTGACACTGAAGACTGGAGTAATGATGCTAAAAAATTCAGTTTTGCTTCACATAAATGAATATATTTTAAAGTATATTAAAACAGAAAACCATTATTTTAACTGTAATTTAACTGTAATTTCACAATATTACTGTTTTTCCTGTATTTTTGATAAAATAAATGCAGCCTTCTTGCAAAAACATAACATATATACATTATATATATATATATATATATATATATATATATATATATATATAAATGTATATATGTTATGTTATATATATGTAATTTTTTTTTTCATTGCCCCTTTTTTACATTTGAGCCCCTGCCCCTGAGGAACTCTCTGCATGTCCCTGTCTGTTATTATTGCATACCGTTTAATGTACAACAACACTAATGTACAAATATTATCTGACACTATTTATAAGTAGCCTGTAAATATAACATCTAACTACTATGTGCAGTTATTGCAAAGAGCATACTTTTTTATAGGGCAAATAGAATATTTAGCTTTTTTCACTTAGTGTAAGTAGCATATAAGAAATGGTGCTATTTTCACTTAGTGTAAATAGAATCTATTGCTGTTACTTAGTGCAAAATTAAACATACCCTGGAATATCCATGCGCTTAGATTTGTAAACCATATCGGTTTTTCAATCCGCATATACCCACAAATTTGTAAACCGTGCCCACATTTCACAGTCTGTTCCCACGAATTTAAACTGTACTCATCCAAGAAGAGAACAGGCTCCCGGGTTATCGCAAATGAAATAATGATATTTTTATATAGGGCAAATAGAATGATTCTTAGGCCAGTTGCTTTTTGTGTAGGCCTATGTGGAATGCATCAAATCGTCTTAACTGCATGCTTAAAATAATTCTCTGAAGCACTTTTTTTTCTAACTCAGAAGACACCAATTTTAGGGTAAGGTCAAGAAGGGATACAGCTACGGACACCGGGAATGCGATAAATTAGTATTGGGTCATTTAATTACTGTATGAGCACGAACAGCCCATTACCAACACATGTATATCAAACTTCTAAAAACTTTGTAAACATGGAGAACAACAAATGACCACACATGCTGTGTTTCTGAATTTATGATGCTGGTGGTGAGGGTAAAATCAAATTCAAAACAACCATTTCACCTGGAAGATTAAGGCTGTGATATTAATGTTGGCCACTAGAGGGGGGCATACGATAAGGAATCTTTTAACCTTAATCTTTTTTCTATCATTTTTTGTTTGTTTGTTTTTTCACTTTTACATGCCCCAATAAAATATAATTTGTCAAGTTTCCAGACATAATTGCTGTACATTTAATTTACATTTTTATTCATCTCTTTTTCAACATAACATATCTCGATTCCGTTCTATTCCATATTGTTTTGCAGGCAAAAGCTCAGTAAACTACAAATACCAAAACAACACTTCATGATAACAATGTAATGGAACAGTAGAGACACTTTACCAAAACAGAAAAAAAGTTTATGAATAAAGCATTCATTAGTTATTTTATGATACTACTGTTGTTAGGTTTTAAGTAAACATTATAGTTACAGGAATTACAACAATTTGAAGCTGCTGGTGTCTCTGGAATCTCAAGAAGCTGTCCATACTGGCTGGCAGTTGTGTGTAAATATGCATTTCAGGCCCTCCAAACCAAAGCTCACAAAGAGAAACATCTACAGTGGGTGTAGAAATACAGGAAGACTCATTTTTAAATATTTTTATTCACTGACAAATGGCGTACTACAATAGATGGCCTAAATGGATCGATTTCTAGATGGCTGGTGAATGGCCACCACGTTCCAACAAGACTGTGACGTCAGCAAGGAGATGACGGGTGATGATTTGGGCTGGAATGTTGGGAAGTGAGATGGAAGGTCCCTTTAGGGTCTCTGAGGGTATTAAAATCATTTATGCAAGATATGTGGAGTTCATAACTGGCCATTTTAAGTTATGGTATAAAAAGGAGGATAGTGCCTTCTGAAATACAATGCACTATGCACTATCCCATGCTGCAAAAAAACACCACAGCAATAAAACTGATTGAAAATGTATTTCTACAACCGCTGTAAATGTTTCTCTTTGTGAGCTTTGGTTTGGAGTGGCTGAAATGCATCTTTACGCACAACTGCCAGCCTGCATGGAGAGCTTCTTGAGACTCCAGAGACACCAGCAGCTTCAAATACCTGTTTGCTGCTCAACACTGGCTCTTTTATAGCTGCCCTTTTAATACAATTAATTTTTTTGACAGGAACTTTCATTAATAAACAGCCTGGGAGGAACCACTCGTCCAGGCGGCTCCGCGATGGCTCCTCTGGAGGGGCCCAGTCGAGGTCGAGGTCTTCGACGGCCTTGGACAGGACACGGAAGAGCTCGGCGTCCATGCCCGTGCCGTGGTCAATGGGCTCCAAGGAAGGCAGGAGGGCGGGGTCGTCCGACTCGCCAACCCAGGCTTCTGGCTCAGAGGCTGCCATAGACACAGAGTCGAAGAGGGGCTCTTCGTCGGATCCGCCAAATGAGACGAGGTCGCTCGCATCTGCTGAGGGACGCTGGTCAGGGCGGGAGAACAAGATGGGGGATTGCTCTCTGCTGGGAGAGGGCGAGGCACGTGGGTGCTGAGCCGACGTGGGCTCGCCCATCTCCATGCGCTGAACCGCTCTGCCCCGCAGTCTCTTCCTCACAGGAGAGGGGGACGGGAGGGTGCGAGCGGCGGGGTCTTCCTGTTTGAAGAAGGCGGCCCGTGAGCGCAAAGACGCTAGACTCATAGACTCGCAGTGTGAGCATGAGCCGCCAATGAGCGCGTTATCCGCGTGAGACTTGCCCAGACATCCCACGCACTCGTTGTGCCCGTCTTCTTCGTGCAGAGGGGCTCTGCACATACCACAGGAGTGGTGTGGCATTTAGAAATGCCGTGCGCCATGAAAACGGCGATTGGGAGGCTCTGACGGCGAGGGCCGGTGCTCGAAGCGGTGAAAACCACTGGAAAAATGCTCGAGAGCGGTTACTGTAACCGCGGGAGGATGCAGAGAGGGCGCGCCGGATGGCGGCAGGAGACCCGCTGAGAAGCGGCCGGTCGCAGGAAGCGGGAGGCGGCGGCTCGTCGACAGCGCGAAGGCGGCAGTCGGCGAGGGCGCGGGCGCTGCGGGGATCCGGCGAGTCGGCTGGGTCCGCTGCAGGGCCTTTTCAACGGCGGCGAAGCGTCTTCTCAGGCGGCGAGCTGGCTTCGGCGAGGATCAGCGAGGAGAAGTTCAGTCGTCGCTGAAGGAGAAAGGACTGATGGCCTATGGCGATTCGCTCGCTTATATAGCACATTACCCCGCCCCTTTTGGCGGGAATGTGCGCGCGCTCTCTTCTCATAGGCCGCGCAGCTGAGCCGCGCCGCCATTGGTTCAACAACTTGTCTATGAGTGAACCAATGACGGTGCAGTTACACTGCGTTATTGAAAAGGCTTCAGTGGCGGGGAAAAAGGGAGACTTTTCCCCCATACGCAGTACGAGTGAAATATCGAAAGGGAACTACTTTTTTTTAAAAACAATTAACAAAAAAAAAAAAAAAATCAAGCCATAATATAATTTTTTATGTTTTATTAACTAAACAAAAAAAAATAAAGGAGCCATTTCTCTGGACGGATGTTCTTCCTCCATCTTTGGTTTACAGAGGATTATGGGAAAACCACATCTCATTAATATCATTAACTCATTACCATAGCTATTCTTACCTGTAAAAATTGTATTTTCACTAGTTGCAAGAGTAATTTCAGATATTAACCGTCTTTGTTGATATCAATAATTACATTGTTACTAGTAAAAATGCAAATTTTTGATATCAAGAATTCAATTATCACTAGTTGAAATGTCAGTTCTTGATGTCAACAATTGAATTGCTACTAGTAAAAATGTTCATTTTTGATATCTGAAAATGTATTTCTGATATCAATATAATTTCAGATATCTAAAATGGATTTCTGTATTTCTTTTTGTATTTCTGAAATGTGAAATTGGAATTTCAACTAGTAAGAAATCAGTTCTTGATATCAATTGAATTTGAATGGCAGCCTATGGTGACATTGCACTAGTGAAAATACAATTACAGATATGATACATGAATGCCTTGTTCATTTTTTCCGTTAATTTTCCGAAGGTCCCGGTGGCCAATAAAAACAAACAGGATGAAACTACTTTTTTTTTAAAAACAATTAACAAAAAAAAAAATTCTAGAATTCTAGTTTTTACTAGTGGAAATTCAAATGTTGATATCAAGAATACATATTTCTGCGAGTGATGACATCATTGTTGATGTCAAGAATTAACATTTTTACTAGTGAAAATGTTAATTCTTGATATCAACAATTGTCATTGTTACTAGTAGAAATCTAATTCCAGATATCAAGAATTAGCATTTTCACTAGTGAAAGTTGAATTGTTGATATCAAAATTTCATATCCTGGGAATGATTAAAAGTCAAAACGGCTTGACTATTGCCTTTCCCAGGATATAAATTGCTGATATCAAGAATTCTAGTTTTTACTAATGGAAATATAATTCTTGATATCAAAAATTAGCATTTTAACTAGTGAAAATTGAATTGTTGATATCAAAAATTAACTTTGTTACTAGTGGAAATGTAATTCCTGATATCAAAAATTGCCATTGTTACTAGTGGAAATGTAATTCCTGATATCAAGAATTAGCATTTTAACTAGTGAAAACTGAATTGTTGATATCAAGAATTCATATCCTGAGAATGAATAAAAGTCAAAACGGCTTGCCATATGCCTTGGTTATATGGATATCTCTCAAATCCAAAACGGCAGAGTTTTGTATGGTATATGTTGTATGCCAGCTCATGTTATGTTCTCATATGTGTTCTTTACGATGCACAACGGAATAAGTTCTTGTATACAATGCAGTTATGTTATTCTTCACAGCACAATGGATTTATACAATGCAACAGCACTTACAGTGGGTACGGAAAGTATTCAGACCCCCTTAAATTTTTCATTCTTTGTTATTTTGCAGCCATTTGCTAAAATCATTTAAGTTCATTTTTTTTTCCTCATTAATGTACACACAGCACCCCATATTGACAGAAAAACACAGAATTGTTGACATTTTTGCAGATTTATTAAAAATCTGCATGGTCCTAAGTATTCAGACCCTTAGCTCAGTAGAAGCACCCTTTTGATCTAATACAGCCGTGAGTCTTTTTGGGAAAGATGCAAGTTTTTCACACCTGGATTTGGGGATCCTCTGCCATTCCTCCTTGCAGATCAGTTCTGTCAGGTTGGATGGTAAACGTTGGTGGACAGCCATTTTTAGGTCTCTCCAGAGATGCTCAATTGGGTTTAAGTCAGGGCTCTGGCTGGGCCATTCAAGAACAGTCACGGAGTTGTTGTGAAGCCACCCCTTCGTTATTTTAGTTGTGTGCTTAGGGTCATTGTCTTGTTGGAAGGTAAACCTTCAGCCCAGTCTGAAGTCCTGAGCACTCTGGAGAAGGTTTTCGTCCAGGGTATCCCTGTACTTGGCCGCATTCATCTTTCCCTCGATTGCAACCAGTCGTCCTGTCCCTAATGCTGCCACCACCATGCTTCACTGTTGGGACTGTATTGGACAGGTGATGAGCAGTGCCTGGTTGTCTCCACACATACTGCTTAGAATTACGGCCAAAAAGTTCTATCTTGGTCTCATCAGACCAGAGAATCTTATTTCTCACCATCTTGGAGTCCTTCAGGTGTTTTTTTAGCAGACTCCATGCGGGCTTTCATGTGTCTTGCACTGAGGAGAGGCTTCCATCGGGCCACTCTGCCATAAAGCCCCGACTGGTGGAGGGCTGCAGTGATGGTTGAATTTCTACAACTTTCTCCCATCTCCCGACTGCATCTCTGGAGCTCAGCCACAGTGATCTTTGGGTTCTTCTTTACCTCTCTCACCAAGGTTCTTCTCCCCCGATAGCTCAGTTTGGCCGGACGGCCAGCTCTAGGAAGGGTTCTGGTCATCCCAAACGTCTTCCATTTAAGGATTATGGAGGCCACTGTGCTCTTAGGAACCTTAAGTGCAGCAGAAATTTTTTTGTAACCTTGGCCAGATCTGTGCCTTGCCACAATTCTGTCTCTGAGCTCTTCAGACAGTTCCTTTGACCTCATGATTCTCATTTGCTCTGACATGCACTGTGAGCTGTAAGGTCTTATATAGACAGGTGTGTGGCTTTCCTAATCAAGTCCAATCAGTATAATCAAACACAGCTGGACTCAAATGAAGGTGTAGAACCATCTCAAGGATGATCAGAAGAAATGGACAGCACCTGAGTTAAATATATGAGTGTCACAGCAAAGGGTCTGAATACTTAGGACCATGTGATATTTCAGTTTTTCTTTTTTAATAAATCTGCAAAAATGTCAACAATTCTGTGTTTTTCTGTCAGTATGGGGTGCTGTGTGTACATTAATGAGGAAAAAAAATGAACTTAAATGATTTTAGCAAATGACTGCAATATAACAAAGAGTGAAAAATTTAAGGGGGTCTGAATACTTTCCGTACCCACTGTATGTGTTATCATTTCAATGCACTACAGAATTAGTTCTTGAATGCAATGCATTCTTCAGTGCATAACGGAATACGTCAGTCTTAATCTTTACACGTTATGTGCTATCTCTTCAATAAGTTCTTGGAATGCAAGAACTTATTTCTTCAGAAGTTAAAGTGTTGTTGAATTCACTAAAATGAAACAAACAACACATATGTTATGTTATCTCTTCAAATCATATCAAGATTAGTTCTTGTATGTATACAATGCAATGAAACAGACCATATCTTGTGTTATTTTTCAGTGCACAACGGAATAAGTTTGTGCGTGTATGCAATGCAGTGCAACAGCACTTATTTTGTATTAGCTCTTAAATGTATAAATGAATAAGTTAGATTGTGATCAGCATATGTTGTTATCTCTTCCATGCACAATATATTACAGTTTTTCTCCATTGGTTTGGCTCATTTCTTGAAACAGAAATTACATTCTCAAAACTTTAAGATCATTTGGAAAAACAGTCTTACAGTTCAGCACAACACTATAGCTCACTTACAAAAGCTCATATCTCTCCCAAAACTGTTCACTCATGCTTCAAAACTGAATTCCTTTCCCATATAAAGAGTCAGTGTCACGGAAATGGCAAAGATCCTTCTCAATTGTGTCCTTCATTGACAATGGTTACTGTACTGTTTTTTGTCTAGCTAACAGAATACAATTGTGTATAAAACTAAAAAAAATAAATAGGATTTTAGGGTAAGAGTTTGACATCACACATTGCACTCATACTGCCAAGGAAATTGTAACCATTATCATTCACACACATAAAGTAACTTCCATACAAGTAAAAAGAAAATGTATACAGCATAATATACTGTAATATAAACACACAAACAAAAAACAATGAAAATTATATGCAGCCTACAGTGCTGTAAATAAAGCTGGAGTTTCACAACTAACAGTTCTTCACTGGTCGCTGTCCTCACCCTCCCTCTCCTGGCCACCGTCCTCACCCTCCTGGCCATCCACACGCTGCTGTCTGTCTAGCCACAGATTCTCGTCCACATCATAGCGTATATTCTCCCTTGCAATGCAACGAGGGAAGAAACAGCATGCATGTCGCAACCATCCCCTACAATGATCTCCTGTAATATCCTCACACGCAGCGTCCATTGCATGGAGCAGGGACCTCTGATCTTGAGCCTAATGCTCATACTCTCTCCACCTCCAAGCGGAGAAAAACTCCTCAATAGGATTGAGGAAAGGAGAGTAAGGTGGTAGGAACACCATGACCATCCTTGGATGAGTAGTGAACCAGGCCCTGATGAGCGGGCCATGGTGTAAATTCACATTGTCCCATACAATGACATATTGTGGTAGGTGAGGCCCCACGAGACCTCTCTCATTTTCAGGGATTAAATCAAAATGAAGGCGGTCAAAGAAGATGAGGAGCTTCTGTGTATTGTATGGGCCAAGACTGGGGATGTGAGTGGCCACACCATTCTCAGATATGGCAGCACACATAGTTATATTGCCCCCTCCCTGGCCTGGGACATCCACCATGGCCCGGTGGCCAATATTACAGCCACGTCTTCGGCCCTTGGCCAGGTTGAAGCCAGCTTCATCCACAAACACGAGGATGTGAGGGGTATCGTTTCCTTCCAATGCCATTATTCTCTACAATAGCGTAAAAAAAAAAGAAAACATCAAATCAGTCATACAGAAGAGTCATACACTACAGTTACAGACAATTACATAGGAATGTTCTATGTTCTCCACAAGTTCAATATACTACTGGCCACTACTCCAGTGGTTCCAAACCTGGGGTACATGTATTTGACAGAAATGAGAGCCACTAATTGCAGCTGTCAGGTAACTAAACATACTCTTTGACTGGTCATCTGAGATGTGTGAAACTCCTCCTTTGTTAGTCAAGTTCTAGTTTCACCTGACTGTCAATTGCTGTAATAAATTTATCAAATGTTCCAAGGATTCATATATGGTATTCATGGTATTATGTTCTTGACTAATTTTGACAATTGAACAGACAATTGTGCATGTGATGACTTATACAATGAAATGACGCTGACACGTTTTAAAGCGAACAACCATTGGACTGAGAATCAACAGTCAGTTTAGATCAACAAGATCTATTCACTTGGAAATTGTGTTCAATGTAGGCTACCTGTACTTAATCATTTGCAAAGATGTACTGAGACATTGAGACATGTACTTAGACATTTGCAATTTGATGAAATGAATGAGAAAATCAATACTGTTTGTTTTGAGAATATCATTTCTGTTTCAAGAAATGAGCCAAACTAATGGAGAAAAACTGTAAGTTTATATAGTGTATGCAATGCATCAGCACATATGAGTTCTCTCTTCAGTTGTACATCGCAGTTAGTTAATTCTCTTATACAATGCAATGAAACCGAGCATAAGATATCTTCAATGCACAACAGAATAAGTTGATTCTTGTATGCATTGCATCAGCAGTGTTACTTAAGTGTACATCATTCTTGTATTCTTTGTAATGCAAGAGCACTGTTGTGTGTCACTGAAGAATACACAACCAGAATTTTTTACATTACAAAGAATACAAGACATACAACATAGTTATTGCATGCATTGCAACAATATGTTATGTGCAAAACAGAGCATTTTCAATATAAGTTAGTTTTTGTATTATTTGTAATGCAACAGCACATGGTTATGTCTTCTCTCTTCAATGTACAACAGAAAAGGTTGATTCTTGTATGCAGCGCAATGCAACAGCACAAACGTTATGTGTAATCTATTCATTACATGGCAAAATGAGTGCCATGTATCAGCTCATTTGCTATGTGTTTTCTCTTCAGTGCACAGCGAATGAGTTCTTATTTTGAATTGTATGGAATGCAATGTGAAGCAGCATTGTATATGTTATTCTTCAATGCTCAATGGGATTTAGTCAGTTCTTGCATGCAATGCAACATCAATCTTATGAAACGGAGCATATTTAAAGGGTTATTCACTGCGTAATGCATAAAGTTAGATCGTGTATTCAATGCAATGCATGTTTATGTGTTATCACTTCAATGCACATTGTATGCATTGTTCTTGTATGCATTCTAATAAAATATGAGCATATAAAAGTAAACATATTATACAGTGTTATTCTTCTCTGCATAACGGATTAGGTTACATTGTGTATGCAAAGAAGTGCAAAACAGCTATTATGTTGTGTTTTCTCTTCAATCCACATCGGAGTTAGTACTTTGAATGCAATGTTATTGCAATGAAACAAAGCATATCGTATGTGTTATTCTTCAATGGACAACAAAATAAGTTAGTTCTTGTATATGCAATGAAATGGTACATAGCTTATACATTATCTTCACTGCACAACAGATTAAGTGATCATGCAATGCAACAACACATATGTCATGTGTTATCTCTTCAATGAACAATGTAAGTTCTTGTATACAAAACAATGCACGGTTTGTGCATAGCTAATATGATGTTATTCTTCAATGCAAAACGGAATAAGTTAGATTTGTGATGTGTTATAAGTTAGATCTTTGTTTCAGCACATGTAAACACAAGATATGCTTTCTTTCTACATGCATAGAAGTGCTGAGATGGTCTGTAACTGAGATGGTTGTCGGTAGCACTTTATTTTACAGTACGTGTACTTTCCTGGTACACATTTTGTACATACAGGTAAAAGAGTGGTAACACAAGGTACTTACCTGACATGTATGTACATGGAAACTTATAAGAAACACTGCTGTACTTTCCAATGGTACATACATGGTAATTACTTTGTACCTATAGACGAGTGTTGGGTAATAACACTTACTTATAGTGTCCGTATATGGTAACTAACAGACACATTACTGTACTTACAAATGGTATGTTATCCTTTACTGCATAACGCAGTGACTATTTTGTACTTATGGACAAGTGTGGGTAATAACAGGCACTTATTTATGGTGATTTGTAAGACACATTACTGTACTTACATGTATGTACATGAAACTATGTTGTACTCACGGACAAGTGTGGACACAAATAACGGACACTTACTTACAGTGTGTGCATAAAGTAATTGTTTTGCTGCACTATGTATGTACTTTATGCAGTGTTTTATGAACTATTAGTGCTAAATTGCTTTCCACAACAGTGCATCTTATTTTTACGGTCCTTAGTTAATATGCTTAAGCTTCTTATTGCAAAGGTTAAAGAGCTGGTATGTAATGTTTATATACAAGGGTTCACTTTATTTTACAGTCCTATTTTCATGTACTTATTATGAACGTTCTAGTGAATATACCAGTTAGTAAATGCGTAAGTTACACCTGGTAAGAGCTGGTAATTCCTATGTAATGTTTATGTATAAGGATGCACTTTATTTTATAGTTTTAATTCCATGTACTTACTATGAACGTACTAGTCAATATACCAGTTAGTTAATGTGTAAGTTACACCTGTGGCCGGTTGCATAAACTTAGCCTCTAAGACTGTGACTTAAGATCTAGTTTGACCAACTAGCAGTTAGTAAGGGCTAATCAGTCTTACTTTTCTGATTCAAATGAGACTGATCTACCTTTTTATGTAACTGACTTTACAAAGGTAGTATCAGTCTTGAAGAAATAAACAGATGACTTTAGTTTTAAGACTAGTCTAAGCAGTTTATGCAGCTGGCCACTGGTAAGAGCTGGTAATTCCTATGTAATGTTTATGTTTAAGGATGAGGTTTATAAGCATGGTACTTCTTGAGTACTGGATGATATACTATTGGCGGTTCTACTTGCCTAATCTTTACTGGACAATGATTCACTTAAAGGGATAGTTCACCCAAAAATGAAAATTTGATGTTTATCTGCTTACCCCCAGTGCATCCAAGATGTAGGTGACATTTTTTCTTCAGTCGATCACAAATGATGATTTTTAACTGCAACCGCTGCCCTCTGTCATTCAAATAATTGCAGTAGATGGGAACTTAATCTATAAGAGTGAATAAACCTTGCTTAGACAAATCCAAATGAAACCCTGCGGCTCGTGACGACACATTAATGTCCTAAGACACGAAACGATCGGTTTGTGTGAGAAACCGAACAGTATTTATATCATTTTTTACCTCTAATACACCACTATGTCCAACTCCGTTCAGCTTCCGGTGAGTGAGGTCAGATCGCGCTCTGACAACGGAAGTGATGTCTCGCGCTCATTGAAGTATATGGGCGAGACATCCCTTCCGTCACCAGAACGCGTTTTTTGACCTCACTAGCAGGAAGCTGAATGGAGTTGGACATAGTGGTGTATTAGAGGTAAAAAATGATATAAATACTGTTCGGTTTCTCACACAAACCGATCGTTTCGTGTCTTAGGACATTAATGTGTCGTCACGAGCCGCAGGGTTTCATTTGGATTTGTCTAAGCAAGGTTTATTCACTCTTATAGATGAAGTTCCCATCTACTGCAATTATTTGAATGACAGAGGGCAGCGGTTGCAGTTAAAAATCATCATTTGTGATCGACTGAAGAAAAAATGTCACCTACATCTTGGATGCACTGGGGGTAAGCTGATAAACATCAAATTTTCATTTTTGGGTGAACTATCCCTTTAACCGATTGGTTCAAATTTGATGACATACATATATACAGATCAGTAACACTTCAACTGTACTTGGTATACTCAGTTGTCATGTGTCAAGAGCCTTGCTCAAAAGAACTACTGATAAGTATTAACACTATGAAGTGCTGTGTAGTTACTGCAGTGTATCATTTTGGTAAGCACATTTGTTTCACAGTAGCTAAGTAAGTGTCCGTTATGTGTCTACACTTGTCAGTGGGTACAACATAGTTACCACCACTAATAAGTACAGTAATGTGTCTTACTAGTTACCACACATAAGTGCCTGTTATTACACACAATTGTCTGTAAGTACTACATAGTTACCATGTACATAGTAAGTACAGTAATGTGTCTGTTAGTTACCATATACAGACACTATAAGTACTTACTTATAGTGTCCATATATAGTAACTAAGAGACACATTATTGTACTTACTAATGGTATTTCCCTTTCGAAGGGAACTCAACTCTGCGTTGCCACGCTTTGGGGAACGTCACACGTGACTCGGTGTCTGAAAAACCAACTATCCAACAACGCCAATGCTCATTGGCCGGCGACAGCCTATGACGTCATAGGGGCGCGACCCGGATGTATAAAAGCGCACCCGCGGGAGCAGTCATTATCTTTTCGTCTTTCAGGGACTGCCTGTGTCTTGCCACTGTCCGATTTCTCTAATTCGAAACTGTGAGTATCTAAAGACTATGTCTGAGGGCAAAAGTTTTAGGAAGTGTGCGGATCCTTGCCCGAGGTTTCTGACCCCGGAGGATCCTCACACCCTATGTGTATTATGTCTGGGAGAAGAGCACGCACGGTCAGCGTTTGAGGACACTGGCTGTGAGCTGTGTGAGCGTTTTCCCATGAGAACGCTCCGTTCCCGCCTGACGCTCTTCTCGAGGGGAGAGACGTCTACACCTGTGCCCGGAGGATCTGGTCCTGCTCGTGCTGAGGCCGAGCGGCGGCTGCATTCTTGGGGGTCGCAGGTGGAGCTCGCCGCTAAGTTTGAGAGAGGTGTCACGGTCTCTCAACCTCAAGCGGCGGCTGGCGGGGATGAGCTTCTGGATGACGATGATGCCATCTCCTTGACATCATCGGATCCAGGAGCGAGTGCTCTTCTGGCTGAGAGCCCCCGAGAGCAGGAGATGGCTGTGGAAGAGGGAGAAGTGACTGAGGTTGCTTCTTTCCCTTCCAAGCCTCCCTGTCCAGCATATGTGGAATTATTGGAGGTTGTGGAACGCGCTGCAGGCAGGCTGCAGCTGCCGTGGCAGCGCGTCAGGTAAGAGCCCGTTCGTGGCAGATTGGACGAACGGTTTCTCTCCGACCACAACCCTATAATTCCTGCGAGCCTTCCATTCCTTCCCGACCTACATGTTGAGGTGGGGAAGGCATGGAAGAACCCATACTCGGCTAGGATTCATTTGCATCAGCGGGGTAATTTCGCTGATGTGGAGGAATTGGGCCAGCATGGGTATGTGTCGATGCCCCCTATTGACGAGACGTTTGCTAACTATCTCGTCACGGGTAGTGCGCCGACACTGAAGGCTCCGGTTCTGCCGTCCAAACCCCTTAAGATGACATCTCGTTTGAACGGCAGAGCATATGCTGCTGCGGGCCAGGCTGGTGCTGCTTTGCACACTATGGCGGTGTTGCAAGCGTACCAGGCTGACCTGCTGAAGGACCTGGATCAGGGGCAGGGTTTGTCCCCTGATGCGGTGGCTGAGCTGCGCCAAACCACGGATTTGGCTCTCCGTGCCACTAAGCAAACAGCCGCCTCGATTGGGAGATCGATGGCGGCTATGGTGGCTACGGAGAGGCACCTTTGGTTGACCATGGCGGACATCGGGGAGAAAGAGAAGGGCTCTCTCCTCGATGCCCCGGTCTCGCCATCTGAACTTTTCGGCGGTTCCGTTGAGACGGTCGTTGGAAAGTTTAGGGAGGCGAGGGCGCGCTCAGCAGCGTTTAAGAGTTTTATACCGCTCAGGTCCGATTCTGGGCCCAGACAACCGGGAGGCTCTGGTCCGCCTCGAGCCGAGGCTCAGAGGCAGGGTCAGAGATCCAGCGTCGCCACTCGAGCACCTCCTCCACCTCGGAGTAAGTCTCAGAAGCGGCGGGATGCGAAGAAAAGGAGAGGTGATCTGAGGGAGGTGATCAATCGGCGGCGTGATCAACGCCGCTGATTGCTCTCCTCTCTGGGCGAGGGAAGATTTGGTACTTTCCTTCGCCCCTTTTCTTCGTCCTCCCGGGATATGTTTTTAATTCTAATCTGTGCATGTTCAGGATAACACCTTGGAACAGTCAGGCCGGTGGCCGGCCCATGATGAAACTTTTTCTGAAGGCCCGCCTTCTGGCATGATAGTGAAAAGGTTCGTAGGCTTATGGAACCGGGGATATCATTCTTCTACGATGAAAGAACGTGGAAGGAATCTCTGGTCTTCAAGCCGTGGGAAGGTAAGACAAGGTCTGATTTAATCGCTTAAATGTTCGACCTTGTTTTTATTCCTGTATTGTTTCCTGAATGTGTAACAGTAAATATGTAATAGGGGTTTTTTGGGCAAAATCTGGAGTGTTGAGACTGACTGAGCGAGCCACAGAATGGCTGCTGTTCAGTTTTCTCTCTGTATGTTCTGCCGTTCGACTGTCGTCAGTATAGTTTGAGCTGGCGCTCATCACTTCAGTTTATGCGTTTGTGGCGATCCTGACTGGCCGCCCAGCGCGATGGCTGTGATCTTTGCTGTATTTCTTATCTGAAATTTCTAGGTAGAGATCAGGCTTATTATAGCGCCTGTTATTTTGAATAGGCCTGTATGTTTTTGGCCAGGCTAGAACTAAGTGTATGTATGGTGTATGCATAAAATTTTTCCCATATGTATTTTAGTTTTTGGCCTTCTCCTGAGGGAGTGGCTGAATTTTTTTGCCCAGATTATCCCATTGCTTATGTAGGTGCAACGATGAGTGTAACAGCTAGGTTTTTAGACTGCTCTGTTAGAGACCTGATGCTGTTTCTCAGGTGGTAGGCCCTTATCTTTGCGTAGATAAGTTTATGCTATTAATGTTGCTAGGCCCCACTCTCTAGAACATTCATGCTGAGAGGAAAAAATATTTTCTTCCGAGCCACTTGATATTTTCAAGTTTGAGTTGACTATGCCAGCATTTTGGCTCTGTCCTCTAAGGCTTGGAACAGATTTGAGAATCTGTAGCAATGATTTTATTTTTTCTCTCTGTCGAATGGCATGTATTTCAATAGTTTCCTTTGAGTTCTAGACGGTTGCCCTACATTTGGTATGTGAGCTTGATATGCTGCCACAGGTTGGCACCCGCTTATGATAGTAGGCCTTCTTAAAAGCGGCCTCTATGTAAGTGCTGGTGAATCCTTTCCCCAGTGTTACTGAGTGCATCACCTGTTGGATTGCATACTCAGGGTAGCTAGATCACTTTTTGAGAAAAGTTAGTATCTGTCAGCTCCCTTTTCAGTTATCTGTTTTTCAGCTATATTGCATATAACGGTGATTGTAGGCTAGACTGTTCAGCCTCCTTCTAGTTAGCAATAGTTTTATACTGCTGTGTAATAGATTTCAGTCTGCTCACATACTGTTTTTGGTTTTTACACTGCTTCAGGCCCTGCAGCATGTTTGTTTGAGGTAGCAGGCTCAACTAGCCTCCCTTAAGCCATGTTGGTTGTGTATGGTTCCCTTTAGTCACAGAACTTAGGGTACTTTGCCTGTTTGGAAAGTGTAGCCTAGCACAGGTAGCAGTTAGCTTCCCGTAGTTAATTGGGTTTGAGCTGGTTCCCTGTAGCTTGGTTCCCTGGAAATTCACGAACTGAAGCCACGTGTCATTGAATCGGCAGGCACCTTCAGGCCTCCTTTTTAGTTTACATGTTGGCACAGATTGTGTTTTTCTGTGCGGCTCTGGATGAGATGTCAGTAGTGAAACCTTACTGAGGTTGGGTTTAACCTATTGTTGCCTCTGAGTCGATGATTCTAGTTGAGCTAAGAGCCACCTAGCGCTTAGGCTGGATCTGTGTGCTCCTGGAAACGGCCACGAGACTTACGCCGTGTGTCCTGAAGGATGCTAAGCCTGCGGGCCGCCTTTATTGGACATACTGGTGTTTGTTTTGGGGGTATTTCTCTCTGAGAACTAGTCATATACACTTTCGCTGGCCAGGGGCCCAAGTGGTAGATTCAACCCCCTCTTTTGCGGGTTGTTTACCTGGCTTGGGACCTAAACACTACCACGAGCTGATGCCACGTGTTTGTTGAGGTTATAGGCCTTCCAGGCCTTCCTTAATACGTGTTGGCGTACGCTGTACTCCTCTTGTTTAAAGAGTAAAAAGTGTTTTTTACTGAGTACACTGCTTGTCGGATTGTGTTGGGTGGATTATTAAGGAGCACTGTGCAGCTTTCCCACGGCTGCCTTGGAAGTTTTCTGTCTCTGTACGTTAGACAGGTGTTCAGAAAGGCGTTTTACTAAAACAGGTCGTTTCTGGAGTGTACTTCTTTTGTCATGTTGTAAGTCCCTCCTGGGCCTCCATGATTATGTGCTCTTGGCATAGTCTACCTGTTAGGTGAGCTCTGCGCTTCCCCCTTGGGGTTGGTTTTGGTAATAGTGCTTAGCTCCCTAAGCTGGTTATGATGGTTAGGCCTTCATCAGGCCCCATCTTAAGAATCAGCCCTAGGCTGGTTTGTGCTCCCCTTTCAGGGTTTTCAGCACACAGCCTCCTCAGTGCGTTAATTAAGCACTGGGTAGATCCTAGGTGAGCGGATTATCTCCCCTCGATATGAGGGTTCATAGCATTCAGCTGAGTTCTGCTCTCCAGGATGCCCGTCTCTACGCGTGGGTCTGAGCTGGTTTCTGCCTTTCTGCAGTCACTCTTACCTATTTTCTTCTTCAAGAATGCATTCTAGAGGCTCTGTATTCAGACAGGGTTGGCCTGGACTAAGTCTGTTCCCATAGAAGACCAGGTCGGCCTCCCTGGTGGCAATGAGGGAAAGTGGGTCCCGGACGCCTTAGCGATTTCTTTAGGCTCTATTTGTTGAAAGAAAAAGGTAGTAGTCTTTTGGAAGTGCAGCTTGGGCTGTTGGCCAAAGGGAATGCTGTCACTGACAGCCTGGTGTGACCCGAGGGGGAGTTGCTGGGCAGTTTGAGAACTGCCTTGAGGTCTTTGCCTCAGCCATATTTTTTGGCAGGCACTCTCCTTAATCATGGCGGCGTTGGTATATCGTTCCCCAAAGCGTGGCAACGCAGAGTTGAGTTCCCTTCGAAAGGGAACGTCTCAGGTTACGTATGTAACCATAGTTCCCTGAGAACAGGGAACGAGACTCTGCGTTCCTTTGCCATGCTTCAGGCGGCCTGCTGGGCAGTCCCTTCAAGACGATGGATAATGACTGCGTCCGCGGGCGCGCTTTTATACATCCGGGTCGCGCCCCTATGACGTCATAGGCTGTCGCCGGCCAATGAGCATTGGCGTTGTTGGATAGTTGGTTTTTCAGACACCGAGTCACGTGTGACGTTCCCCAAAGCGTGGCAACGCAGAGTCTCGTTCCCTGTTCTCAGGGAACTATGGTTACATACGTAACCTGAGACGGTTCATGGTAAATATGTTGTACTTATGGTCAAATGTGGGTAATAACAGGAACTTATTTATTGTAACTTCCATAACATCGTCCAAATCCTGTTATTACCCAACACTTGTCTATAGGTACAAAGTAGTTACCATGTATGTACCATTGGAAAGTACAGCAATGTTTCTTATTAGTTTCCATGTACATACATGTCAGGTAAGTACCTTGTGTTACCACTCTTTTACTTGTATGTACAACATAATTACAATATAGATATGTACCAGGAAAGTACACATACTGTAAATAAAGTGCTACCAGAATCTCTTCTATTGCAAGAAACATTATCATTATCATTATCATTATCATTATCTAACATTAGCAGTTGTTCTTTAGCAGATGTATGTCTTGAGCATCTGTGGGCTCTCTCTGTGGGGTCTGAAAACCAGTCAGTATCTGGTGTGACCACCATTTGCCTCACGCAGTGCAACACATCTCCATTGGTTCACTCCTCTTCAATGGCTATGCGAAGTTGCTGGATATTGGCAGGAACTGTCAGGGTTCTGCCCTGACAGCCCTGTCTGTTTTGTCTTTGTTTAATGTGTCCATGTTTATGTTGTGTTTGAGCACATGGCTTTGTCTATGTTTGTGTCTGCCATGTGCTCCTCTGTTCCCTCCTCCTTGTTTGTTACCACGCCCTTTGGTCTAGTCCTTGTTTAGTCCTTGTTTGTTATTAGTGTTCTCACCTGTTCCCTGCTCCCTTTCTTGTTGAGTCCTCGTTAGTCTAAGTGTTGTCACCTGTTCCTCGTGTTCTTTGCCTCCTTTATATTGTGCACTCTTTCCCTCATGTCTTTGCCAGTTCGTTAAACTTCGTGCCTGTATTCTAGTCTTTTGTTCACCTAAGCTCATAGTGTTTTTGTGTATTCTCGTATCCATTTTTGATTCTCGTATCCATTTTTGTCATCGTTGCCTTTTTGTTTCTGACCGTCTAACCACCTGTCTCGTCTAGCCCTGGTAGTGTCTCTGGTCTCCCCCTGTCCTGTCCTAGACTCACTGAGGATCCCTGTGGCTGCTATATCTCTCCGCCAAGCAGCCAGACTGGTTCTGTGCCTGATCGTATCTGATGGTTCAAGCTACTTATGCTGGTTGATCCTGTCCGGCTCCCGCTACTGCTTTGGGCCTCATACTGCGCACCTGCCAATGTTCACTGGCCTGCTTACCACCTGGGCTGTTCTCAGTGGCTGTTCCCTCAGCGTGCTCGTCTTTGTGTCTCACCCCCTTCCTACCGTTAGGACTGTGTTCACCTCCTCACCCTCTATATTCCAAGTCTGTCAATAAACCTGTAAAACTCATCCTGCGTTTGAGTCCTCCCTCACAGATCCCTGACAGAACGAACTGGCCAATATAAGACTCAGCAGGATGAGCATCAGAGTCCTACCACCTGCTAACGCCCGGAAGAGAGTGGCTCGTCATCAAGGTTTGACTCGTTTTCGACCACAAGGTTGGGAGATAGGATGCTTCGCCCAGACGTTCTGGACTTTGTCTAGGGGGCTAGATTACAATGACGCGGCTCTCAAAGAAATCTTTAACGCCTGCCTAGATGATCCCCTACCTGCATGGGAGATGAATTCCCTCAGAGTTCTAGATTTCTGGGATTTCACTAGCTATCTTCGTCATCGTAGCCCACGGAGAGTGTCTAGTCGTCTAGTATCTGCCTGCAGCAATTCTCCTGCCCTTCCTCGTCTGTCACGTCAAGTCTTTGATCCTCCTCTGACTTCTACCAAGAAGCTAAGGTTCAGAAAGAGAGTGACTGAGTCCACCACATCTACCTCAGAGACTCGTCCAATCACCTCTGAGCCAGTCAAGTCTACCACTGTCATTCCCCAAGCAATCAAGTCTGTTCCAGTCATTTCTGGGCTAACTAGTTCTGATTCTACCATTCCTGAATCTGTCACATCTGCTTCTGTTATTCAGGAGCCAGTCAAGTCAAGCACCGTTATCTCTCAATACATCAGGTCAGTTCCAGTATCTCCACAATCTGAGTCAACCCCTATTCAAGAAACTGTAACGTCTACTTCTGCTGCCCAAGAGCCAGAGAAGTCTACCACTGTCATCTCTCAGTCAAAATTTGTTTCTGTCATTTCTGAGCCTGCTGTACCCGCTTTTGTCATTGCTGAGTCCATGGGGTTAACTACTATGCCGTCTGTGTTGGCCGAGTCAGTTACAGATACTACAGAGGCGGTCAAGCACATAACATTGACCCCTCAAGAGCAGAGGAGCGGAGAGGCCATAGTTATTCAGTCTAATACCCTTCCTTCTAAAGCCCCAAACACAGCAGTTTCTGAAGCATCTAGTCCAGTGGAATCAATTTCAAGACCGCTTGGCATTCTTGTCACACCGGAAGTGGGTGTTCTAGCCAGCCATGTCCTGTCCAGGAACATCCCTTGTGTGACTCCAGAGCCAGTCAAATCAACTGCTGCCTTTTCTCAGGTTACTAGATCAGCCACTCCTGAGTCTGCTGAACTAACTACTGATTTCCCTGTATCTGCCAAGAGTTTTTCTGTTATTCCTGAGTCTGTCAAATCAAGTGTTGTCCCTCAGTCAATTAAGCCTGTTCTTACTGTGTTTGCTGAGTCAGCTTCATTCACTGCTGAGTCTACAGAGGTCACTGCTGTTTCGCCTGAGGTGGCCAAGTTAGCTACAGATACTACAGAGGTGATCAGGCACAGACCATCGACCCGTCGCAAACGGAAGAGAAAGACCCATGCAAGACAGTCTACTATCCCCCAATCTCAAGCCTCAAGTCCAGTGGTCCGAGAATACCCAAGTCTGAGTGCCCAGAACCGTGAGGTTCTGTATTCAGACAGGGTTGGCCTGGACTAAGTCTGTTCCCATAGAAGACCAGGTCGGCCTCCCTGGTGGCAATGAGGGTGACCCCGTTCCCCTCAAGAGTGGCTGTCCGAGGTTCCCTTTGGTTCCTTGGCCACATTCTCTTAAAGGGACCACTTTTTCCCTCGGGAAAGTGGGTCCCGGATGCCTTAGCGATTTCTTTAGGCTCTATTTGTTGAAAGAAAAAGGTAGTAGTCTTTTGGAAGTGCAGCTTGGGCTGTTGGCCAAAGGGAATGGTCTCAGATCCAGTGGTCCCTGAGGTATCAGGTCCAGTGACTTTTTCTAAGCCACCTGTCAGTCAATTCATGCCCTCCAAGACCGTTTCTACCAGTGCTGTCATGTTTACAGAAGTCTCTTGTCAGTCAATGTCTGCTATTACCGCCAAGGAGGCCATTCCCAAGTTGCCTGTAGTCATTGCTGCAGAGGCCTTTTCTGAATGTCTTACAAGTCTCATGTCCATAGTAAAGATTCCTGTTGTGTCCACGGTAAAGATTCCTGTTGTGTCCACAGTAGAGATTCCTGTTGTATCCACAAAGGATGTAATTCCAGGAGGAATTCCTGAGTCTGCTCCTGAGAGAGCAGTCCCAACGCCCGCTCTGTTGAGAGCAATTCCTCAGCCTGCTTCAGATGAGGTTTTTCCTGAGCTCGCTGCAAAGAAAGCTGTTCCCGAGTCCGCTCCCAAGGGAGATTCAGTCCCAGAGCCCACTCCAGAAGGAGCAGCCCCAGAGCCCGCTCAGATGAGAGCAGTTCCTGAGCCCGCTGCAGAGAGGGCTGTCCCTGAGCCCAGTGCTGAGAAAGCTGTTCACGAGTCCGCTCCCAAGGGAGAATCAGTCCCAGAGCCCACTCCAGAAAGAGCAGCCCCAGAGCCCGCTCAGATGAGAGCAGTTCCTGAGCCTGCTGCTGGGAAAGCGTTCACCAAGCCCGCTCCAGAGAGAGCATTCACTGAGCCCGCTCCAGCTCCAGAGAGAGCATTCACTGAGCCCGCTTCAGCTCCAGAGAGAGCGTTCACCGAGCCCGCTCCAGAGAGAGCATTCACTGAGCCTGCTTCAGCTCCAGAGAGAGCGTTCACCGAGCCCGCTCCAGAGAGAGCATTCACTGAGCCTGCTTCAGCTCCAGAGAGAGCAATCACAGTACCCATTACAGTTCCAGAGAGCGCGTTCACCGAGCCCCCTCCAGCCCCAGAGAGAGCGTTCACCCAGACCACTCAAGAGAGAGCGTTCACCGAGCCCGCTCCAGCTCCAGAGAGAGCGTTCACCGAGCCCGCTCCAGCTCCAGAGAGAGCGTTCACCGAGCCCGCTCCAGCTCCAGAAAGAGCGTTCACCGAGTCCGCTCCAGCCCCAGAGAGAGCGTTCACCCAGACCACTCAAGAGAAGACATTCACCTTCCCTGTCACTTCAGCCATTGCCCCTGATTCTGCCACTGTCTCCAAACCCAGTTGGAGGTCCAGACCAGTGAGGCCAGTCCCCGTTTCAAGGAGTGCTCCCAGTCAAGTTTTCACCCCTCCCACCCCACCCTCTGTATTTGCTGGTTGTTTTGGCTCTCCTAAGCCAGCACCACCCTGGTCAACCAAGAACTTTGTGCCCAGTTCCGTTCCCACCCGCCCCTTCCCACCCTCTGTGTTCCCTGGCCAGTTTGGATCCTCCAGTTTTGTTCCCCGCCCACCCTCCCAGTTGGTACCTCCTTGGGCCCCTTTACCCTGTGTGGACGCCTGGAGGCGTCCATTGGAGGGGGGGTACTGTCAGGGTTCTGCCCTGACAGCCCTGTCTGTTTTGTCTTTGTTTAATGTGTCCATGTTTATGTTGTGTCTGAGCACATGGCTTTGTCTGTGTTTGTGTCTGCCATGTGCTCCTCTGTTCCCTCCTCCTTGTTTGTTACCACGCCCTTTGGTCTAGTCCTTGTTTAGTCCTTGTTTGTTATTAGTGTTCTCACCTGTTCCCTGCTCCCTTTCTTGTTGAGTCCTCGTTAGTCTAAGTGTTGTCACCTGTTCCTCGTGTTCTTTGCCTCCTTTATATTGTGCACTCTTTCCCTTATGTCTTTGCCAGTTCGTTAAACTTCGTGCCTGTATTCTAGTCTTTTGTTCACCTAAGCTCATAGTGTTTTTGTGTAGAAGATTCTCGTATCCATTTTTGTCATCGTTGCCTTTTTGTTTCTGACCGTCTAACCACCTGTCTCGTCTAGCCCTGGTAGTGTCTCTGGTCTCCCCCTGTCCTGTCCTAGACTCACTGAGGATCCCTGTGGCTGCTATATCTCTCCGCCAAGCAGCCAGACTGGTTCTGTGCCTGATCGTATCTGATGGTTCAAGCTACTTATGCTGGTTGATCCTGTCCGGCTCCCGCTACTGCTTTGGGCCTCATACTGCGCACCTGCCAATGTTCACTGGCCTGCTTACCACCTGGGCTGTTCTCAGTGGCTGTTCCCTCAGCGTGCTCGTCTTTGTGTCTCACCCCCTTCCTACCGTTAGGACTGTGTTCACCTCCTCACCCTCTATATTCCAAGTCTGTCAATAAACCTGTAAAACTCATCCTGCGTTTGAGTCCTCCCTCACAGATCCCTGACAGGAACTGGAACACGCTGTCGTAATACGCCGATCCTGAGCATACCAAACAAGCTCAATGGGTGACATGTCCGGTGAGTATGCTGGCCATGCAAGAACTGGGATGTTTTCAGCTTCCAGGAATTGTGTACAGATCCTTGCAACATGGGGCCGTGCATTATCATGCTGCAACATGAGGTGATGATCGTGGATGAATGGCACAACAATGGGCCTCAGGATCTTGTCACGGTATCTCTGTGCATTCAAAATGCCACCAATAAAATGCACCTGTGTTCATTGTCCATAACATACGCCTGCCCATACCATAACCCCACCGCCACCAGTCCACTCGATCCACAACGTTGACATCAGCAAACTGCTCACCCACACAAAGAACACCTCTCCAAAGTGCCAGAAGCCATCGAATGTGAGCATTTGCCCTCTCAAGTCAGTTACGGCGATGAACTGCAGTCAGGTCGAGACCCTGATGAGGATGACGAGCATGCAGATGAGCTTCCCTGAGATGGTTTCTGACAGTTTGTGCAGAAATTCTTTGGTTTTGCAAACCGATTGTTGCAGCAGCTGTCCGGGTGGCTGGTCTCAGATGATCTTGGAGGTGAAGATGCTGGATGTAGAGGTCCTGGGCTGGTGTGGTTACACATGGTCTGCGTTTGTGATGCCGGTTGGATGTACTGCCAAATTCTCTGAAACGCCTTTGGAGCAGCTTATGGTAGAGAAATTAACATTCAATTCACGGGCAACAGCTCTGGTGGACATTCCTGCAGTCAAGGAGTCAAAAAGTATATACATACTTTTTGACTCCTTCAAAAGTTAACTTTTGAAGACTCTTTGGCCAGAAATGTGTTCAGTACGTCAAATATGCACTGCTGTATGGTTGATGAAACATCAAAAGAACTCAATGAGTATGTGTATGTAATTGAGTATGGTATGAAATGTTCATGATTGAAGCGTTTTGGCCCATAATATTATTAGTAGGTCAAAAATGGACTACTGTATAAAACATCAAAAAAAAAAAAAAAAAGTGAAGGAGCAAGTAAAAAATGTTCAATAATCTTTGGCTTGAAATATGTTCAATTGGTCAAATATGGACTGCTGTATGGTTGATGAAATAGGAGTCAATGAGTGTGTATGAAATGTTCAAGATCGAGGACTGTTTGGCCTGAAATATGTTCAATAGGTCAAATATGGACTACTTTCTGGCTAACGTTATTAGAAACAGGAGTCAAAAAAGTATGTATGGAAAGTTAAAAATCAAAGACTCTTTGGCCAGAAATATGTTCAGTAGGTCAAATAACTGTATGGACTAATGCATGGTTGATGAAACATCAAAATGGAGTCAATGAGTATAAATAAAATGTTCAAGATCGAGGACTCATTGGCCTGAAATATGTTCAATAGGTCTAAAAAAGGCTACTGTAAGGTTAATAAAACATCAATAGCAGTCATTGAGTATAAATACAATGTTGAAGATCAAGGACTCATTGGCCTTAAATATGTTCAATAGGTCAAAAATAGACTACTGTAAGGTTAATAAAACATCAATAGGAGTCAATGAGTCAATGAAATGTTCAAGATTGAGGAATCTTTGGCCAGAAATATGTTCAGTAGGTCAATATGCACAACTGTATGGTTGATGAAACATCAAATGGAGTCAATGAATATATGTAAAATGTTCAAGATCGAGGACTCTTTAGCCTATGCAGTGTTCAATAGGTCAAATATGGACTACTGTCTGCCTAATGTAATCTCAGAAGGAGCCAAAAATTATGTATGGAATGTTAAATTTCAAAGACTTGAAATATATTCATTAGGTCGAATGGACTACTTTGTGGTTGATGAAACATCAAAAAGAGTGAATGAGTAAGTAAGAAATGTTCAAGATCGAGGACTCTTTGGCTTGAAATATGTTCAGTTGGTCAAATATGGACTACTGTATGGTTAATGAAACATCAGAAGTCATTAAGTATGTATAAAGTGTTCAAAATTGAACACTCTTTGGGCTGTAAAATGTTCAGCAGGTCAAATATGGTCTCTACTGTCTGGCTGATGTAATATCAAAAGGAATCAAAAATTATGTATGGTAAGATAAAATTTAAAGCCTCTTTGGCCAGAAATAGGTTCAGTAGGTCAAATATGGACTACTGTCTGGCTAATGTTACATCAAAAGGAGTCAATGAGTATGTGTAAAATGTTCAAGATCGAGGACTTTTTAGCCTATAAAATGTTCAATATTTCAAATATGGACTACTGTTTGGACTATTTATGGAATGTTAAAGTTCGAAGAAATTTGGCCAGAAATATATTGAGTAGGTCGAATATGGACTACTGTATGGTTATGAAACATCAAAAGGAGTGAATGAGTAAGTAAGAAATGTTCAAGATCGAGGACTCTTTGGCTTGAAATATGTTCAATTAGTCAAATATGGGATTGAAGACTCTTTAGCCTATAAAATGCTCAATACGTCAAATATGGACTACTGCCTGGCTAATGTAACCTCAAAAGGAGTAAAAAAAAAGTATGTATGGAAAATTAAAAATCAAAGGCTCTTTGGCACAACATATGTTCAGTAGATCAAATACTGTATGGACTAATGTATGGTTGATGAACATCAAAAGGAGTCAATGAGAATAAATAAAATGTTGAAGATCAAGGAGTCATTGGCCTGAAATATGTTTAATAAGTCAAAAATAGACTACTGTAAGGTAATAAACATCAATAGGAGTCAATGAGTATGTATGAAATGTTCAAGATTGAGGACTCTTTGGCATATAAAAAGTTCAGTAGGTCAAATATGGACTACTGTCTGGCTAATGTAACATCAAAAGCAGTCAAAAAGTATGTATGGAAAGTTAAAGTTCAAAGACTCTTCCGCCTGAAATATGTTCAATAGGTCAAATATGGACTACTTTCTGGCTAACGTTATTAGAAACAGGAGTCAAAAAAGTATGTATGGAAAGTATGTATCAAAGACTCTTTGGCCAGAAATATTTATTTTCTTAAATAAATGGGCCTACAGATCCAGTTCTGGCTGCATCTATAATTCTGATTTTTAACCCCCGTATCCGCTTGCATATATTTATATATAATCTATTTTTAATCTCTATAATAAAATGTATAATTCAGATTTTGATCTCCATATCCATTTACATATATTATATATATCTTCCAAGGGGTTTTTTCCCTCCTAGGACTTTTTTCCCAGTGTTAGCACGCTGGGTTTTTCTCCTAGGGGGTTTTTTCCACCCCTGGGAGTCAGCCGACTTTGGCTTAATGTAGCACCATCTTGTATATGTTACATATTACCACGCTTGTTTGTACAGCTTATTTTTAACCACTTCCCTTTTTTCTGTGCTTCTAATATGTAAAGCTGCTTTGAAACAATTACCAATTGTAAAAGCGCTATATAAATAAATTTGACTTGACTTGACTTGAAAATGCTCAATACGTCAAATATGGACTACTGCCTGGCTAATGTAACCTTAAAAGGAGTAAAAAAAAAGTATGTATGGAAAATTAAAAATCAAAGGCTCTTTGGCACAACATATACATAACTCTTCAGCCAGAAATATATTCAGTTGGTCAAATATGGACTACTGTGTGGCTAATGAGTATAAATAAAAAATATAATCAAATGAGTATAAATAAAATGTTCAAGATCGAGGACTCATTGGCCCGAAATATGTTCAATAGGTCAAATATGGACAACTGTATGGTTGATAAAACATCAATAGGAGTCAAAGAGTATACATAAAATGTTCAAGATCGTGGACTCTTTGTCCTTAATTGCATTTACACGTACAGTTAAGACACTTGCGCTTGCATTTTTATTAAAAGCCCCACAATGAATATAGCAAAATTCAATGAGAAATTGAAAATGCATTCCAAACCAATCCTGTCCCTGCACTTCCAACCTTTGCGTCAATGTGGGGCCAGGTGTTGGAAACATGGTGGCACCAGAGCTATAAAGAGCAAGGCATATGCTGGCAGACGAAGTAGAGCATGAACAGAGAAATGTCAATGTTTCTGAAGATTATGCGTGTCCATCAGTGATAGAACCAGTACGTTATTAGAACCATAGATATTTATGGTTAGGACGCCTCGCAGATAACACGCCTGGTGCTTGTGCACCTTATCGTGGGTGCGGTGGCACGGCTGTTGGAGTGCTGAAAAAGACGCGTTGAGTAAGTGGTGCTTTACAACAGGTTACTTACTCATAGAAATAATCTTAGACAGGTTGTCCGAGATTATTGCTTGCCTATCATGGTTGTATGTTTTTCTCTTTTTTATCATTCTGATTATTGTTTATGCATCATTTATATTAATAAAACAATGTATAGTCCATTTGGATGCTAATGAGTATTATTTATAGTAATAATAATAATAATAATAACAAATAATAATAAGAGTTTTTTTTCCCCAAAAAATAACTCTGGTGATGTCTAAAACCCATCTTTCACAGAAAGCACTTTGGTCTGATGTGAACAGATGCTGGTGTTGTAATAGTGTGGAGGATATTTTCTTTGCACAGTTTGGGCCCTTTATTACCAATTAAGCATCATGTAAACACCACAGCCTACCTAAGTATTGCTGACCATGTCCATCTCTTGACCACAGTGTACGATCTTTTGAATAATCGTCCAGCAGGATAATGCACATGTCACAAAGCTCAAATCATCTCAAACTGGTTTCTTGAACATGACAGTTCACTAGACTCAAATGGCCTACTCAGTAACCAGATCTCAGTCCAGCTGTTGGGATGTCCTGGAACATGAGTTTTATGGCATGATAGCTTTAAATTTACACAATGTTGAAAAACATTAGCAGTTGAGAAGTTTTAAATAAAATGTTCATTCATAAAATTATGTAAAATGAAATTGTTTAAAGAAAGATTTAAAACAGAAGAAAAATAGGCCTAATTCATTGTTGTGACCCAGAAGAATGACCCTACTCTGTGTAGCTGTCCAAAATGTTTCTAAAATAAAGAAAAGAGAGAAATTTAGACATCACCAGAATGAATTTTAGGAGCATTGGAGATGGCCTGGGTGGGGTGCTTTCTAATGTGTGAAAGAGGGGTTTAAACATCAGAGTTATTTTTGGTAAATTAATTTTTTTATACAATTTAAATTTGATACATTTTTCATGATTTAAACCCTCTGATGCGTACGATCACGAATTAAAACGTTCAGTGCAACACTGATAATTCAAACATTCTTTCACGCTTTGGCTGGCGCTGAGCTAAGAGACAGACGCGCTTAGTACTTGTCATATATCACAACTATTCAGTGTAAAAAAAACAAAAAAAAAACAAAAAAAAAAAAGAAAGAAGAAGAATAAAAAAAGAAAGACATTTATAGTTTTTTTTTAATTCATCTTCCATACACTGATGCCTTTGGAAGCTGCATAGCTGCTTTCAATTATAATTTGACAAAGTGTTTTATTCATATCAGATAGACCCACTAAACACTGGACGTCGGATAGACATGTCTATATTAGGTCCGTCGGTCCATGACCATTTCTGAACATCTATTCGACGTCCAAACTAGGTCCACTATTTGGACGTCCAACCATGACCCAACTTGGACGTCATCTTGACGTTCAACATTTGACCTTTGAACTGGGTAATTTTTTTGGACGTCATTTGGACATTAATAATATGTGATATTTGCTTTATAGGGCCTATTAACATGATTAATACATTAAGAGTTCAGATGCAAAAGCCTCTAAGTGCCATCTGAAATTTTCTTCTAGAATGATCATTTTTATCAAGCTTGTATATTTAAGTTCAATAATTTCACTTAAATGGCAATACAAATTACCTATTATTTGTCATTTAAGTGAAAGTACTTAACTATACAGGCTTTATAAAAATGATAATTCTAGAAGAATTTCAGATAGCACTTAGAGGCTTTTGCATCTGAACTCTTCACATACAGATTATTTGTAAACAAACACAATTTATTATGTGAATTATTATGTGAATTTATTCAGGCCATGTTTTTTTTTTTGTTTTTTTTTTTACATTTTCCTGTTTTTCTTTAACTGGTTTATTTAAAGTAGCCTAATAAAGTTATTTCTTTATGCATACATGTACTTTTGCATGTAGCTGTTTATTTATTTGGAAATACAATTTGTGGGAAATTATAGTTCAGAAAATAATTTCATGGTTGCATATATTAGGCCTATCCACCTTATTTCTAATTTAAAAAGAACCAACAGCAGCTAAAGGACAGGTGAGGACAACTCTCTATCAAGGGCTTTGGATATCAACCAAAGAGACAAAAACCAGTCAACATCACTCTGATTGGTCGAGGCAGCACATCATCATAACCCAACCAGTAAACGCCACTCTGATTGGCCGAGGCAACACGGCAGGCATTTCGTGCGAGTGTTCAACCATTGCAAAATGATGGCACAGCTTTTCAACCTGTGTATCGCTGGTGAACATTTCCTCTAAATTTGTTTCCTCTAAATATGTCTGGTGCCTTTCTGATGCCATTCAGGGCAATTTATTTTTGAATAAAGATGAAAATGGTGATATTGAATTGTGATTTATTTGTATTTGTATAACTGTAGTGTTGTATGTAGTACCATGTTTCCAGAGGGTGGAGGACATGTTTTCTGTGCCAGTTAATTTTCCTGTAGCTTTGTTTGGCTCAACTTCTAGTTTAAACAGGAAATGCATTACACCTTTGTATGCATCTCCAGTTATCACCTGCTGCCGAGACAATCAAATGGAGTTTTTGGAAAATGATCTAGTCCCATTTCAGAAGGTGGCATACTTTTCCAGATCTAGAAACTTGAAACTAGAAGTTGAGCCAAACAAAGCTACAGGAAAATTAACTGGCACAGAAAACATGTCCTCCACCCTCTGGAAACATGGGACCACAGTTATAGAAGTTATAAAAATGATGTCCAAAATAAGTCTAAATTTTATGTTGAAAAGACGTCCACAAATGACCACATTTGGACAATAAATAGCCCTTACACGGAGGTCCCACGGACATCAACATTAGACGTGTGGAAGACGTCGAAAAAAGACGTCACCTGGCGTTACAAAACAACCCCTTCAATGGACCAAATTTGGACGTCCAAAAATTACATGAAAAAGACGTCACTCCGACGTCACATTGCGCAGTGGGTATAAACGCAGCGTTTTACTTGGCAATGTTTTAAAAAAAATTTTTTTTTTTTTTTGGTATTTATATGCTCTGTTGGTGGTTTGTGGAGTAGCATCACAAGGGGGAGATATATATATATATATATTTTTAAATAATTCAGCAGAGGCAGGGATACATAGACCAGAGGGGTGTACATAGACCATCCCCCCCTACAAATCGCACCCTGTATGTATATATATATATATATATATATATATATTGGCATAACAGATTTTGAGAAACGGTCTGTATGTTAACGATTTTTCAGCGCTTTCATTGCAGGTTACAGTTGTAATACCAAATTCTGTAACCTACCAAATTATGTGACCCTAGTAGCAAGGGTAGGTTATGAAAATTAACCATGGTTTTACTATGAATAAAAGTTAGGATCTCATGATTTTTTTTTGGTCACAGAATTTGGCACAACACCAGAAAGAAAAAATGTTATAAACAATTGTCTGCATGCACCTAATTCTGAAGGGAACAAATAATATGCTATAATAGACAACAATCCATATGAGAAATCTGATGTGGAAGGTGGATCTGGATCTGACTTCTGTCCAGGTTGTCACAACATCTCACAAACTGCCCTGAAATGCAATTCAAACATCAACAATGATTGTTATAAATATAACGTTAGGCTCTTACATTCACAATGATCAGTACTTTTTTTATTATCATCTGTCTTTTTTCAAATCATGTTGGACCCCGCTGTTGGTTGCTGTATACTTGTAAGACTCCGCTTGCAGTGACTCTGCAAGCCACTAGGGAGAACAATGTGAATATGTGGACATCAAACATGCACACTCAGATCAAGGGTTTAAACGGGTTTAAATGATATCATTATGTAATGCTGTATTATGATTTTTAAATGGTAATAAATTGTGCATCCTTAGAAAATGGTCTAATAATGCGGTTCATGAATTTGAGTCTGTGGAACGCTCCACTTCCAGTATTGACAGCCCTACAGATATATTTAGTATTCATGACTTGTAAATGTCTTACATATCATTTGTAGACCTTTCTTACCGGTTACAAATCTTACAAATCTTATTTGCCATATGCAGGGGTGTAGCACCGATTCCTGAGCCCTACGCAAGACAGTGTGTGGGGGCCCCTTAATATATATATATATATATAGTAATATATATATATAATACTATATATATATATATATATATATATATATATATATATACAGTGGGTATGGAAAATATTCAGACCCCCTTTAAATTTTGCACTCTTTGTTATATTGCAGCCATTTGCTAAAATCATTTAAGTTCATTTTTTCCCCCCCTAATTAATGTACATACAGCACCCCATATTGACAGAAAAGCACAGAATTGTTGACATTTTTGCAGATTTATTAAAAAAGAAAAACTGAAATATCACATGGTCCTAAGTATTCAGACCCTTTGCTCAGTATTTAGTAGAAGCACCCTTTTGATCTAATACAGCCATGAGTCTTTTTGGGAAAGATGCAACAAGTTTTTCACACCTGGATTTGGGGATCCTCTGCCATTCCTCCTTGCAGATCTTCTCCAGTTCTGTCAGGTTGGATGGTAAATGTTGGGGGACAGCCATTTTTAGGTCTCTCCAGAGATGCTCAATTGGGTTTAAGTCAGGGCTCTGGCTGGGCCATTCAAGAACAGTCACGGAGTTGTTGTGAAGCCACTCCTTCGTTATTTTAGCTGTGTGCTTAGGGTCATTGTCTTGTTGGAAGGTAAACCTTCGGCCCAGTCTGAGGTCCTGAGCACTCTGGAGAAGGTTTTTGTCCAGGATATCCCTGTACTTGGCCGCATTCATCTTTCCCTCGATTGCAACCAGTCGTCCTGTCCCTGCAGCTGAAAAACACCCCCACAGCATGATGCTGCCACCACCATGCTTCACTGTTGGGACTGTATTGGACAGGTGATGATCAGTGCCTGGTTTTCTCCACACATACCGCTTAGAATTAAGGCCAAAAAGTTCTATCTTGGTCTCATCAGGCCAGAGAATCTTATTTCTCACCATCTTGGAGTCCTTCAGGCGGGCTTTCATGTGTCTTGCACTGAGGAGAGGCTTCCGTCGGGCCACTCTGCCATAAAGCCCCGACTGGTGGAGGGCTGCAGTGATGGTTGACTTTCTACAACTTTCTCCCATCTCCCGACTGCGTCTCTGGAGCTCAGCCACAGTGATCTTTGGGTTCTTCTTTACCTCTCTCACCAAGGCTCTTCTCCCCCGATAACTCAGTTTGGCCGGACGGCCAGCTCTAGGAAGGGTTCTGGTCATCCCAAGTGTCTTCCATTTAAGGATTATGGAGGCCACTGTGCTCTTAGGAACCTTAAGTGCAGCAGAATTTTTTTTGTAGCCTTGGCCGGATCTGTGCCTTGCCACAATTCTGTCTCTGAGCTCTTCAGGCAGTTCCTTTGACCTCATGATTCTCATTTGCTCTGAGATGCACTGTGAGCTGTAAGGTCTTATATAGACAGGTGTGTGGCTTTCCTAATCAAGTCCAATCAGTATAATCAAACACAGCTGGACTCAAATGAAGGTGTAGAACCATCGCAAGGATGATCAGAAGAAATGGACAGCACCTGAGTTAAATATATGTGTGTCACAGCAAAGGGTCTGAATACTTAGGACCATACCTTAGACACGGAGGCAGAGATAATAACAATCCAGGTAAGTTTTATTAATGTTAAGCAGAGCACTGGGTGATGGTAAGCAGATAATGGGAAGATGAGAGATGAAGAGAAGATAATACTGTCCTGATTTTATCTTGCAGATGCTGATGATGGAAGGAGATGGCGGAGACACTCACACACACACAAGCAGGTAAGTACACACGAGGAGTAGGAGACGAGGGAGCTGGAGGAGACGTCTGGAGCAGGTAGATATGGCGTTGGGAGTCCTTAAGGTAAGCATACATTTGATGTAGTGCAAACGAGACCGGACAGTGAGTGTGTGTGAGTGTGGTGTCTTTATACTGGTGGTGATTGCAGTGCTGATGAGTCACAGGTGGCGGTGATTAGTATGCTGGTGATTGAGTGCGTGGGTAAGGGAGTGAGGTGGAACCTGACGTGTCTGTGACAGTACCCCCCCTCCCACGGCCCGCTCCTGAGGGCCACGGACCCCGACGTCGTGGTGGTCTTCCTCTAGGGCGTGGGGCAGGTCTGTCTGGGTGATTGGCATGGAAGGTCTGTAACAGGATAGGATCAAGGATATCATTCTTGGGAACCCATGAGCGTTCTTCGGGGCCATAGCCCTCCCAGTCGATGAGGTATTCTAGCTGACCACCACGGCGCCGGAATCCAGGATCTCGTGAACCACGTAAGCTGTGCCGTCCTCCAGGATGAGTGGAAGGGGGGGCTCGACGGCTGCCACGTCAGGTTCTGTGGAGGGAACAACAGAAGGGTGGTGAGGTTTGAGCAGTGATACATGGAATGTAGGGTGGATTCTACTGTACTGTGCTGGAAGTTGGAGTCGGTAGGGGACGGGGTTGATCTGCCGGATGATGGTGAACGGGCCAATGAAGCGGGGACTCAGCTTCTTGCAGGGCAGACGCATCCTGATGTCCCTGGTGGACAGCCAGACCTTCTGCCCCGGTTGGTATACTGGAGCTTCGGAGCGCCGAAGGTCGGCTGTCGTCTTGCGTCTGCGCAGGGCTCTCTGCAGTTGGTGATGAGCTGAGTCCCAAACCCTCTCACTCTCCCGGAACCAGTAGTCGACTGCGGGGACGTTGGAAGGTTCCCCATCCCAGGGGAACAGTGGGGGTTGGTGGCCGAGTACGCACTGGAAGGGTGTCAGTCCAGTTGTGGCTTGGCGGAGGGAGTTCTGTGCGTACTCGGCCCAACCCAGGTACTGGTTCCAGGAGTTCTGGTGGCCATGACAGAAGGTACGCAGGAAGCGGCCTATCTCCTGGATCTTGCGTCTGCCCGTTCGACTGAGGATGGTATCCCGATGACAGGCTGACGGTCACACCCAGGAGCGAGAAGAAGGCTTTCCAGATGTGGGAGACAAATTGGGGTCCTCTGTCGGAGACTATATCTTCAGGTATTCCATAATGACGAAAGACATGATTAAACATTAACTCAGCAGTTGCCATAGCGGTAGGTAGACCCTCCAGGGGTATCAGACGGCAGGACTTTGAGAAGCGGTCTACCACCACCAGGATGCATGTGTTACCGTCAGACTCAGGGAGATCTGTGACGAAGTCTACTCCCAGGTGTGACCAGGGTCTCTCAGGAACGGGCAGAGGTAGGAGCTTGCCGGTGGGAAGATGGCGTGGGCTCTTGGAGATGGCGCACTCCCTGCAGCCCTGCACGTACCTTCTGACATCGTTGGCCATGTTGGGCCACCAGAAGCGTTGTTTGAGCAACGAGAGGGTCTCGTTGACCCCCGGGTGACCAGTGCCAAGTGAAGAGTGGGTATTGTGCAGGAGTGGAGTGCGACGTGCCCGTGTGACGTATTGCAAGCCTTGGGGGCAACCCGGCGGAGTGCGTGTGGAGGCATTGGAGGAGGGAATGGTTTCTTCGGACCACTGGATGGGGTTCACGAAGATAGACTCCGGCAGGATTGTTTCAGGATCTTCAGGCTTTTCATCAGGGGAATGGAGGTGAGACAGGGCGTCGGCTTTGGTATTTTTTGAACCAGGGCGGTAGGAGATAGAGAAATTGAACCTTGAGAAAAACATGGCCCAGCGAGCTTGGCGCGGGTTGAGTCTTTCGGCAGCCTTCAGATATTCAAGGTTTTTATGATCAGTGAGAACTTGGAATGGATGAGTAGCCCCCTCCAACCAATGCCTCCACTCCTCGAGGGCAAGCTTGACGGCCAGGAGTTCGCGGTCACCGATGTCGTAATTGACCTCCGCCGGGTTGAGCTTGCGGGAGAAGAAGGCACATGGATGGAGTCTACTTGGTGTCCCCTGCTGCTGGGATAGGACCGCTCCCACTCCGGTGGTGGAGGCGTCCACTTCCACGACGAATGGGAGCTCTGGATTGGGGTGGACGAGGAGGGGAGCGGTGGTGAAGGCTCCTTTAAGGGTCTCGAAGGCGTTGGTGGCTTGTTGGGACCAGGACAGAGACTTGGGCTGATTACGGAGTAGGTTGGTTAATGGACTGACGATGGTGCTGTAGTTCTTGATAAACCGACGGTAGAAGTTGGAGAAACCTAGGAAGCGTTGGAGTTCTTTGATTGAAGATGGAGTGGGCCAGGACTGAATGGCGGAGACCTTCCCCTTGTCCATCCGGATGCCACTGTGATCTATTACGTACCCCAGGAATTGGACAGAGGGCTGGTGAAAGGAGCACTTTTCAGCTTTGAGGAAGAGGTGGAATTGCCGTAAGCGTTGGAGGACCTCCGCAACGTGGTGGCGATGTTCGGCCAAGCTCCGGGAGTAGATGAGGATGTCATCAATATACACCAGAACGAACTTGTGGAAAAACTCCCGGAGCACCTCTTGGATGAAGTCCTGGAATACGGAGGGGGCGTTGACCAGGCCATACGGCATGACGAGATACTCGTAGTGTCCGGTGGGTGTGACAAAGGCGGTCTTCCACTCGTCCCCCTCACGTATCCGGATGAGGTTGTACGCGCTGCGGAGGTCCAGCTTGGTGAACACAGTGGCACCACGGAGATGTTCCAGGGCCGCTGGGACGAGGGGAAGCGGGTAGCGGAATTTGACTGTGATTTTATTAAGGGCACGGTAATCAATGCAGGGCCTCAAGCCTCCGTCCTTCTTCGCCACAAAAAAGAAGCTTGAAGCAGCAGGGGAAGTAGACGGGCGGATGTAACCTTGGTTGAGGGCCTCTTTGATGTATTCCTCCATGGCCTTCTCCTCCGGTATTGACAGGGGGTAGATGCGTCCCCTGGGCACTGGTTCACCCGGTAGCAGATCGATGGCACAGTCCCATGGCCGGTGTGGAGGAAGCTTGGAGGCGCGTTGCGGGCAGAAGACGTCACTGAAGGGGGCGTAGTCCGGGGGAACATCCACGGAGCGTTTCTCGATGGGGCTTTCAATAGAGGTTGCGTTCATGGAGAGAGATTCGGAGAGTGGAGACTTTGGAACAGGAAGCGCTGGGAAGCAATCTGGAAAGCAGTGGTCGCCCCACTTCAGGACTTCGCCCGTGCGCCAAGAGATGGTGGGATTGTGTTGTTCGAGCCACGGACGCCCTAGAACCACGTCAGCGGTGGATTCCTCCAGAACCAGCAGATGTATCTTTTCAGAATGCAGGATACCCACGCAGAGTTGAAGTGGTCCCACACAATGACGGATGTTCTTACGGCTTAGGGGTTTGCCCGTGATGGAGTGGATTTGATAGTTAACCGGAGACGGGGAGATCTTGAGCTTGAGTTGTCGACAGAGGGCGCCTGAGATGAAATTTGACCCTGACCCTGAGTCGAGGAGTGCCACCACTGGAACAGAGGTATTTGCAGCAGTAAGGATTACAATAGTTGTGAGTGGTTTCATTTTCTGAATGGAGGGGAAAATAGCACTCACCACGGGCCGAGGAGGACGGGTTGGGCATGTGGAGAGAACATGCCCCGGAGATCCACAATATAAACATAAGTTCAAAGTTAGTCTTCTTTGTCTTTCATTGGAAGTTAAACGTGAATGGTCAATTTGCATTGGCTCGGTGGCTGGTTCTGGGGAGCTGACGTTTTCTGACCGGCGGAGGAGGTTGGTGGCAGACGACTGGCCCTGGTGCTCGAGGAGACACGACTGCATACGAGAACCCACGCGGATGGCGAGTTGGATGAAGCGTTCAAGTCCCATTGAGTCCTCGTATGCAGCGAGATGCAGCCGCACATTGGGTTCCAATCCTTGACGGAAAGAGGTGATGAGGGCTTGTTCATTCCATCCGCTGGTGGCTGCTAGTGTTCGGAACTGCAAGGCATAATCATTTACAGAGAGATTCCTTTGCTTTAGATTATAGAGTTTCTCACCAGTAGAAGAATCCTTCAGAGGTTTCCCGAAGACCTCGCGGAAGTGAGAGACGAACGCCGAATATGACTGGACGACAGGGCCTTTCTGAGTCCACAGGGAGTCTGCCCATTGTAGGGCTTTACCTCGCAGTTGCGAAATGATGAACGCTATTTTTGCTGTGTCGGTAGTGTAGAGGTGCGGCTGCATCTCCAGGACCAGTTCGCATTGTAGAAGGAATCCGCTGCATTCCTCCGCCGATCCTGAGTAGGGCGCCGGTTTGGCCATGGGACTGGCGGTGAATGCTGGAGAAGAAGCGTTGACTGAGGGTGTGGAAGCTGCAGCGGTGGATGGTGATGGTGAGGATGGCTGTGGTGTGAGTGCTCGGCGCAGTGCGTCCACGAGCTCTTGAAACGGATCGTTGGTGCTCATGCTGTGAAGTTGGTATGGTCCGGTCTTCTGTTACAATAGAGACACGGAGGCAGAGATAATAACAATCCAGGTAAGTTTTATTAATGTTAAGCAGAGCACTGGGTGATGGTAAGCAGATAATGGGAAGATGAGAGATGAAGAGAAGATAATACTGTCCTGATTTTATCTTGCAGATGCTGATGATGGAAGGAGACGGCGGAGACACTCACACACACAAGCAGGTAAGTACACACGAGGAGTAGGAGACGAGGGAGCTGGAGGAGACGTCTGGAGCAGGTAGATATGGCGTTGGGAGTCCTTAAGGTAAGCATACATTTGATGTAGTGCAAACGAGACCGGACAGTGAGTGTGTGTGAGTGTGGTGTCTTTATACTGGTGGTGATTGCAGTGCTGATGAGTCACAGGTGGCGGTGATTAGTATGCTGGTGATTGAGTGCGTGGGTAAGGGAGTGAGGTGGAACCTGACGTGTCTGTGACAGTGATATTTCAGTTTTTATTTTTTAATAAATCTGCAAAAATGTCAACAATTCTGTGTTTTTCTTGTCAATATGGGATGCTGTGTGTACATTAATGAGGAAAAAAAATTAACTTAAATGATTTTAAGCAATATAACAAAGAGTGAAAAATTTAAGGGGGTCTGAATACTTTCCGTACCCACTGTATATATGTGTGTATATATATATATATATATATATATATATATATATATATATATATATATATATATTTTTTTTTTTTTTTTTTATTTATTTTCTTTTTTTAAATAAAACACAGAGCACTCACTGATAGAAAAACACATGTAACACTCTTGTATTTGAATTGTGCTATAAAAAGTGCACCCCAGTAATATTTGACATAAAAATTACATAAAAACTACATTGTAGGTACCTCTACAAGCATGATGAACACAGGATTGATATTATCCTGATCCATATATTAGGCTTCATGTCTGATATTTATGCTATCATAATATGTGTATAGTTTAAGAATAGTTACTGAATAGTATAGATGGTAGAAATAATGACACGTGATATTACTTTAATCTTTCATGACTGTTACTGAGATGGCCAATTTTTATATATTTTAAATAATTTTTGTCATATCTGTAAAATGTTAAAAGTGTGTTGGATTTGTAAACAATAGCTGCCTGGATCTTGTGATGAATTTTGTGTTTAATGTTTTTAATTGTTTTTGATATCATTTTAAGATAGTGTGATGATAATAAACAAAAAAAAAAAAATGTATATGACCAAGTTTGCTCATATTAATACTTGTAAATTTACCATTTATTTGCCATATGCAGGGATGTAGCACCGATTCCTGGGCCCTGGGCCCTACTCAAGATCCACACAAACATTGTTTACATATTGTTTTCCATATTTACAATTTATCTCTAAAGATTTGTTACCCACTTTTCGTGTTACTTCTGTGCTTAGAGTACGATAAGAGCGTTTTATTACCGTCTTAGAAACAAGTTGTTTCTCATTATGTAGGAAAATGCAGACTCCCGTTCAGCAAGCATCTATTTACGCAACGTAAACAGTGGTATACAGGCCACCGTCGCCTCGCTAGAACAATATAGGTTCTCACTTGGTCTCTTTGGAAAGAAATTTATGAAGTATTGTTTTCCCTTACTGTTTACTTTTTGCCTGATCTTAGCTTGAACGGCGCGATTCGAAGATCACCGCACTCTGGAGTCCACTCTCCCTCACAGCCATTTAGCGCTTTGCAACGTTGCTAGACAACCAATCAAATCTGCCTGCAATACTGGAGGCTGCATTTTCAGGACCACATTTCTAGGACCGCAGTTCTAGGAAATGATTTAGTAGCAATGATTTAGTTGTTTAATTGATTAAGTTAAATTTATATATTGTCCTAATCAACCCCTAGCCCTAAACCTACCCGTTGGTAATGCTATTGGTACAATTTAATTGATATATTGTCCTAACCAACCCCAATCCCTAAACCTACCCATTGGTAACACTGTTTAAATATTTAAAACTAGATGGCACTGTCACAAAAACTAGGGTCCCAGAAATGCGGTCCTGAAACTGCTGCGGTCCTAAAAGTGCAGCCTGCGGTATTGCAGGCAGATAATATTGTGCGAATTGCTCTGTTACCCTTTTTCCCCCACTTAGACGCCCCTGGCCATATGCAAAGGTTCTGGTATACCTTTAAGTTACAGGACATTAAAATGTATATGAATCCCTTATATGATATTTAAATTATAAATATTTTTTATGCAAATATATTTTACCATTATATAGATATCTTTGAGCCCCTAACTCGCCCCTTATACCAAAACATGACCACTTTTTAGCCACTTAAAAAAATAAAAAAGCAATATATATATATATATATATATATATATATATATAGTGACTGTTATCTTAGTTGATATACTATTGTATAAAAAAGAATAATTTTAAGCTCCTTACTCCACCCTATAACCTTAAGCATAACCATTTTGACAATATACAAAGTGTAACAGGCAGATAAATGTAATCGCAATAATTTATTTAAGATATTGCTAAAAGCAGTATAAAGAACAGACGAAACGACACGTGTGCTACATTACCAGTGCTGTGACAGCAAAACCAAAATATTACAGAATGAAATTAAAGTGTTTAATCGCTGCAAACAAACCCCTGATTTGCATTTCCATCCTCCAAAGCGTGATGCGTCGGCGTAACGCTGCATCTCACTAAAGAGTATAGAACCCAAGAGGCGAAACTCTTATCCTTTTTGGGCAACAGCCACTAGATGGCGGTCTGGTATGGAGATAGGATTGTAGCAATATTCCAAATAAATAGATTATGATCCACAAATAAATGTAAAGATATTCACAAAAAATAATCATATACACAAATGAATAGAATGAGATCCACAAATATTATGTTAGGAGTTTCAAAAAATTGTATTAAATTCACAAATAAATAAAATGAGATTTGCTAATAAAAAACATATTCAAAAATATGTTTTTATGTCACAAGCACAACTCTGCCTGCATTTATTTGTGAATCACCACCTGTGCATTTGTGAATTGCTTTCTGTGCATTTGTGGATCGCTGCGCGCATTTGTGGATCTCTTCCTGCGCATTTGTGAATCACCTCACTCATTTGTGGATTCTGAAACAATTCTAGCATCAGGACAAATCCACAAATAGGTCGACTCCACCCACCGACTACTCAAGCCAATCAGATAACGGCCACATGGCGCTGACCAATCGCAGCACACTCTCGCTACAACCAATCACGTTTTGCTTTACAATCTGCTGGAACAGACTCTGAAAGGAGCTCCTTGCTAATGCTATTCCACCATGGGCGCTTTGTTCGAATTGACCTGAAGTGCTGTTTGTGTTATTAAAACACCCCGTTTACAAAATGTAACAGATTTTATTAGGGCCAAAGCCCAAGGGGCTGAGGGCCCTATTGTTTTCTTTAGGATTCTTCTTCTTATTATTATTATTATTAGGGCCAAAGCCCTGTAAGGGGCTACTTTTTCGAACTCCTCCTAGACCGTTGCTCCGATTTTCACCAAAATCGAACCGTATCATCTTCAGACCATGTCGACAAAAAGTTATGGATTTCAAGTCGATAAGTCAAACCGTTTTTGTATACCAGAGCAACGAATTTGAGGTATGATGCAAAAACGACTCTTGAAGCTGTATCTCTGCAATGCTTTATCATATTCAGACCAAACTTGGTACGTGTAATCACAATCATGACCTGAGGCATCATACAGTGTTTCGGCGAAACGCCACCTACTGGAGTGGAGATATGAAAAATGGCTTTTTTTGCTTATAATTTCTGATGGGTTTGACCAAAATTCATAAATTTGATATGGGTCATCGGGACAATGCCCTGAAGGAGCCTGAGAAGTTCCAGACCAGCGCCACCTTGTGGTCAAAAGTTATAACAAAATTGACAAAAATGCTAATATTTTTTTTTTCTAATTGCTCACTGCTGCTGTTGGTCTGATGCTCCCAGCCATGTTGGCTGGCTTCTTGTGCCGTTTTTGTGCTTGGCCCCGTAATTGCTGCTTGCAGCTATATTTAGGGGCCAAGCACCGAAGGTGCTTAGGCACCTATTGTTATTGTTGGCGTTCCGTACGCTTATTATTATTCTTCTTCCGTTTCTTCTTCCGCTCTTGAAGTCTATGGCAGCCCATAGAATCGCTTGCGGGAAAGTTGTGAAATTTGGCACACAGTTAGAGGACAGTCTGCACTATGCCCATAGCAAATTTGGAGTCTCTAACTCAATCCCTCTAGCGCCACCAGCTGTCCAAAGTTGCACTTATGTTTAACTTTTGAACCATAAGGGCTAGAAACAAAATTCTTATTCCCTCTGATTCCTTGGGTCAAGACGAATCGATTGCCGTCATGAAAATTTTTCCGCCATTTTGAATTTTCTGAAAAACTTACTTTTTCGAACTCCTCCTAGGCCGTTACTCCGATTTTCATGAAAATTGAATCAGATCATCTTCAGACCATGCTGACAAAAAGTTATGGAATTCAAGTTGATTCCTCAAACCGTTTTCGAAAAACTCACGAACGAATTGTACGTAGTGCTTGCGAAAACAGAAGTAAGGCTGTATCTCCGCAACGCTTTATCGTATTCAGACCAAACTTGGTACATGTCATCACAAGCATGACCTGAGGTACCATGCAGTGTTTCGGCGCAGCGCCACCTACTGGTGCGGAGATATGAAAAATGGGTATTTTTGCTTATAACTTCTGATGGGTTTGTCCAAAAATCATAAATTTGGTCTCGTTGGATTCGGGGAATCATGCCGAGTCGAATGATATCCAATTTTCCCATATCGGCCATTTTGAATTTTGTGCTAAAATGCTGTATTTTACGAACGCATTAACGTATCTTTACAAAACTTGGTATGGGTCATCAGCACAATGCCCTGAAGGAGCCTGAGAAGTTTCGGCACAGCGCCACCTTGTGGTCAAAAGTTATAACAAAATTTACAAAAATGCTAATAACTTTTGACTGTATTCACCAATTGTAATGAAACTGGTCTCAGTAGATTCCTTGGGTCATGCTGAGAACATAGATATCACATTTGCTATAGTCAGCTAAACTTCCTGTCCGCCATATTGTTTTTCTTCAAAAACCTACTTTTTCGAACTCCTCCTAGACCGTTGCTCCAATTTTCACCAAAATTGAACCGTGTCATCTTCAGACCATGCCGACAAAAAGTTATGGATTTCAAGTCGATAAGTCAAACCGTTTTCGTATACCGGAGCAAAGAATTTGAGATGTGATGCAAAAATTACCCTTGAAGCTGTATCTCTACAATGCTTTGACATATTTAGACCAAACTTGGTACATGTCATCACAAGCATGACCTGAGGCATTATACAGTGTTTCGGTGCAGCGCCACCTACTGGAGTGGAGATATGAAAAATTGTTATTTTGCTCATAACTTCTGATGAGTTTGACCAAAATTCATAAATTTGGTATGGGTCATCAGGACAATGCCCTGAAGGAGCCTGAGAATCGATCGCACCCTATGACGTCATTTTCCGTCATGAAAATTTTTCCGCCATTTTGAATTTTCTGAAAAACTTACTTTTTCGAACTCCTCCTAGGCCGTTACTCCGATTTTCATGAAAATTGAATCAGATCATCTTCAGACCATGCTGACAAAAAGTTATGGAATTCAAGTTGATTCCTCAAACCGTTTTCGAAAAACTCACGAACGAATTGTACGTAGTGCTTGCGAAAACAGAAGTAAGGCTGTATCTCCGCAACGCTTTATCGTATTCAGACCAAACTTGGTACATGTCATCACAAGCATGACCTGAGGTACCATGCAGTGTTTCGGCGCAGCGCCACCTACTGGTGCGGAGATATGAAAAATGGGTATTTTTGCTTATAACTTCTGATGGGTTTGTCCAAAAATCATAAATTTGGTCTCGTTGGATTCGGAGAATCATGCCGAGTCGAATGATATCCAATTTTCCCATATCGGCCATTTTGGCCGTCGGCCATTTTGAATTTTGTGCTAAAATGCTGTATTTTACGAACGCATTAACGTATCTTTACAAAACTTGGTATGGGTCATCAGCACAATGCCCTGAAGGAGCCTGAGAAGTTTCGGCACAGCGCCACCTTGTGGTCAAAAGTTATAACAAAATTTACAAAAATGCTAATAACTTTTGACTGTATTCACCAATTGTAATGAAACTGGTCTCAGTAGATTCCTTGGGTCATGCTGAGAACATAGATATCACATTTGCTATAGTCAGCTAAACTTCCTGTCCGCCATATTGTTTTTCTTCAAAAACCTACTTTTTCGAACTCCTCCTAGACCGTTGCTCCAATTTTCACCAAAATTGAACCGTGTCATCTTCAGACCATGCCGACAAAAAGTTATGGATTTCAAGTCGATAAGTCAAACCGTTTTCGTATACCGGAGCAAAGAATTTGAGATGTGATGCAAAAATTACCCTTGAAGCTGTATCTCTACAATGCTTTGACATATTTAGACCAAACTTGGTACATGTCATCACAAGCATGACCTGAGGCATTATACAGTGTTTCGGTGCAGCGCCACCTACTGGAGTGGAGATATGAAAAATTGTTATTTTGCTCATAACTTCTGATGAGTTTGACCAAAATTCATAAATTTGGTATGGGTCATCAGGACAATGCCCTGAAGGAGCCTGAGAAGTTTCGGACCAGCGCCACCTCGTGGTCAAAAGTTATAACAAAATTTACAAAAATGCTAATAACTTTTGTCTATATTAACCAATTGTAATGAAACTGGTCTCAGTAGATTCCTTGGGTTATGCTGAGAACATAGATATCAAATTTGCCATAGTCAGCTAAACTTCCTGTCCGCCATATTGTTTTTCTTTAAAAACCTACTTTTTCGAACTCCTCCTAGACCGTTGCTCCGATTTTCACCAAAATTGAACCGTGTCATCTTCAGACCATGCCAACAAAAAGTTATGGATTTCAAGTCCATATGTCAAACCGTTTTCGTATACCAGAGCAAAGAATTTGAGGCATGATGTATAACACACTGTTGAAGCTGTATCTCCGCAACGCTTTATCTTATTCAGACCAAACTTGGTACATGTCATCACAAGCATGACCTGAGGCATCATGCAGTGTTTCGGCGCAGCGCCACCTACTGGTGCGGAAATATGCAAAATGGATATTTTCGCTTATAACTTCTGAAGTGTTTGTCCAAAAATCATAAATTTGGTATGGGTCATCAGGACAACGCTCTGAAGGAGCCTGAGAAGTTTCGGACCAGCGCCACCTAGTGGTCAAAAGTTATAACAAAATTGACAAAATTGCTAATAACTTTTTTTTTTCTAATTGCTCACTGCTGCTGTTGGTCTGATGCTCCCAGCCATGTTGGCTGGCTTCTTGTGCCGTTTTTGTGCTTGGCCCCGTAATTGCTGCTTGCAGCTATATTTATTATTATTATTATTCTGCCCTAAAACGCATCGTGCAGCCCAAACCGTAAGGCCTAGAGACTTGAAACTTTGTCAAATGATAGTACAAAAATCGAGGAGAGGTTGACAAAGTATGACCCAAATCGGCCAATAGGTGGTGCTACAGCGATCAAATGCGCGAAATGGCTCATAACTCCTAAACCGTGTGTCACAGACTCAAGTGTCTTATATCATTGGAAAGCTGAGACCTTGACGAACAAAACGTATATCTCCGATTTCATTTCCGGTATGCAAATTTTTCCGCCATTTTGAATTTTGTCAAAAACCTACTTTTGCGAACTAGTCCTAGGTTTTTCACCCGATCGGAACCAAACCAGTGCAGAAATGTTCTCTGGATCCTAAAGATCAATAATTATCGAGAGAATTTTGAAATTTTGATTCACAGTCGCTAAGGGGTGCCAAAACATGCAATGTGGGCGGAGCCACTTTTACTAAAATGGCTATAACTCGAGAACGAAATGAGATATTTGCACCAAACTCGGAAGACACATGAAGGGGCTCAATCTTTGGTCACGATAAAAAAATAGCGTCGATTGAACACTAGGTGGCGTGCAATTGGCGTGAAATTTGGCATGCAGTGTCTTGGTCCAAGGGGGCATGATATTCTATGAGGACATTGGCGTATCTCAAAAAACATGGCCGCCATCGGCCAATGAAGTTTGAGCACCTATTAGACAAGGTTAACGGAGGTCGATCGGAACGAAACTCGATGGGCATGTTCGACTCATGGTCCTAAAGGTCTGTAAGAATTTTGAAAGAAATCGGCCACAAGTTGGCGCTAACGAGTTTTACACATCAGTAATCACGTGGTGTGTCACAAAACCACACAACATGCATACCATTTGATAGATCTCCTCATGCTGAACAACTTTGCCTCTAGAATCAATGCTGTCAATCAAATCGTTCATTAATTATACGCAAATATGTGAAAAACCTACTTTTGCGAACTAGTCCTAGGTTTTTTGCCCGATCGGAACGAAACCAGTGTAGTACAATTCTATGGACAATCTAGATCTATAATTATCAAAAAAAAGTTGAACTTTCCCATTTTGGTTGCTATAACAAGGTCATTTATAAAGTGGCCGTGGCAAAATGTACTCAAAAGCTTATAATTCCTAAATTAAAACTCAGAACTTCACGAAATTAAGTGAGCACATGCAGTATATGCCTCTAAAGAAGTATGCCAATTTTTATGGAGATCGACCAATAGGTGGCGCTATAACTGTAAAAGCTTCAAAATACATATATTTTCAATGGTAAATTGCCTGTTTTGGCTGAAAATGGTCAATTCCTTCTATGATTTAGGTGTTTACATGCTTGCTAAATAAAACTTAAATATCTTTTAAACTTTAAAGTATCTTTTTATGCATATCTGCTTAAAGGTCTTAAATGCTTGAACCCCGGTAAATGCTGCTTGCAGCTTTAATTAGGGGTTCAAGCACGTAGTGCTGAAACCCTATTGTAATTGTCGTGATTATTAGGGGTTCAAGCACGTAGTGCTGAAACCCTATTGTTATTGTGCTGATTTTTATTATTATTATTAGGGGTTCAAGCACGTAGTGCTGAAACCCTATTGTTATTGTGCTGATTTTTATTATTATTATTATTATTATTAGGGGTTCAAGCACGAAGTGCTGAAACCCTATTGTAATTGTTAGGATTTTTATTATTATTATTATTATTCTGCCTTAAAACGCATCGTGCAGCCTAAACCGTAAGTGCTAGAGACTTGAAACTTTGTCAAATGATAGTACAAAAATCGAGGAGAGGTTGACAAAGTATGACCCAAATCAGCCAATAGGTGGCGCTACAGCGATCAAATGCGCGAAATGGCTCATAACTCCTAAACCGTGTGTCACAGGCTCAAGTGTCTTATATCATTGGAAAGCTGAGACCTTGACGAACAAAACGTATATCTCCGATTTCATTTCCGGTATGAAAATTTTTCCGCCATTTTGAATTTTGTCAAAAACCTACTTTTGCGAACTAGTCCTAGGTTTTTCGTCCGATCGGAACCAAACCAGTGCAGAAATGTCGCTAAGGGGCGCCAAAACGTACGTTAAGGGCGGAGCCACTTTTACTAAAATGGCTATAACTCCAGAACAAAATAACATATTTGCACCAAACTTGGTACACATATGTATGGGCTCAATTTTTGGTCACGTCAAAAAAATCGCGTCGATTGGACACTAGGTGGCGCTATAACTTGACAAAAACATAAAAACGGCTGTAACTATGCAACCGTTAGTCCGATTGACTTGAAATTTGGCATGCAGTGTCTTGGTCCAAGGGGGCATGAGAGTCTATGAGGACATTGGCGTATATCAAAAAACATGGCCGCCATCGGCCAATGAAGTTTGAGCACGTATTAGACAAGGTTAACGGAGGCTGATCGGAACGAAACTCGATGGGCATGTTCGACTCACGGACCTAGAGGTCTGTAAGAATTTTGAAAGAAATCGGCCACAAGTTGGCGCTGACGAGTTTTACGCCTCGGCAATCATGTGGTATTTCATAAAACCACACAATATGCATATCATTTGATAGATCTTCTCATGCTGAACAACTTTGCCTCAAGAATCAATGCTGTCAATCAAATCGTTCATTAATTATTTGCAAATATGTGAAAAACCTACTTTTGCGAACTAGTCCTAGGTTTTTCGCCCGATCGGAACAAAACCAGTGTAGGACAATTCTATGGACTCTCTAGATCAATAATTATCAAAAAAAAGTTGAACTTTGTCCTTTGGGTTGCTATAACTGGGTCATTTAGAAAATGGGTGTGGCTAAATATACCCAAAAGCCTATAAAACCTAAACAAAAGCTCAGATCTTCACAAAAATAGGTGAGCAAATGCAACCTATGACTCTAAAGAAGCATGCCAATTTTCGTGTAAATCGGACAATAGGTGGCGCTATAATTGTGAAAAAACTTTAAAAAACATATGGTTTTAATGGTTTTAGATGAAAATATATATAACTTTGGATGCGTCTGACTTATTTTCACGGGAGTCACTTCTTTAGACTCCTGAATCCTTGCCGAGTCTAACGATACCAAATATGGTAGGTTTCGGCCTATGGTTTGTGCTATGTTGCGATTTAGCGCTTAAAAAACTTTTGCGAATATCTTCGAAACCGTTAGTCCGATCGAGACGAAACCAGCGTAGGAAACACGGAACCTAAGTTGGTTTACTATATGTCAAAGACCAAATGTCAAAATTTTGATGGGAAGTGGCAAAAAAATCCAATAAAAGTCTTTCATGGGTCATTTTTAACGCTCTCTTATATATATCTGTCTATAACTTCAAAACGGAATGAGATATTTTCACCAAATTTGGCACACATATGTATGGGCAAACTCTGAGGACACCCAAAAAAAGTGGTGGAGATCGGGCAACAGATGGCGCTATAACTGTCAAAAAACCTTTAAAAACCATGTTTTTCCTTACTGTATTGCCTATATTGGCTGTTAATGTTCTTTTCCGTCTATGATCCAAATGTTTACATGCTTGCTAAATAAAATATAATAACTTATTATGTGCTTAAAGGACTTAAATGCTTGAACCCCGGTAAATGCTGCTTGCAGCTTTAATTAGGGGTTCAAGCACGTAGTGCTGAAACCCTATTGTAATTGTCGTGATTATTAGGGGTTCAAGCACGTAGTGCTGAAACCCTATTGTTATTGTGCTGATTTTTATTATTATTATTAGGGGTTCAAGCACGTAGTGCTGAAACCCTATTGTTATTGTGCTGATTTTTATTATTATTATTATTATTATTAGGGGTTCAAGCACGAAGTGCTGAAACCCTATTGTAATTGTTAGGATTTTTATTATTATTATTATTATTCTGCCTTAAAACGCATCGTGCAGCCTAAACCGTAAGTGCTAGAGACTTGAAACTTTGTCAAATGATAGTACAAAAATCGAGGAGAGGTTGACAAAGTATGACCCAAATCAGCCAATAGGTGGCGCTACAGCGATCAAATGCGCGAAATGGCTCATAACTCCTAAACCGTGTGTCACAGGCTCAAGTGTCTTATATCATTGGAAAGCTGAGACCTTGACGAACAAAACGTATATCTCCGATTTCATTTCCGGTATGAAAATTTTTCCGCCATTTTGAATTTTGTCAAAAACCTACTTTTGCGAACTAGTCCTAGGTTTTTCGTCCGATCGGAACCAAACCAGTGCAGAAATGTTGCTAAGGGGCGCCAAAACGTACGTTAAGGGCGGAGCCACTTTTACTAAAATGGCTATAACTCCAGAACAAAATAACATATTTGCACCAAACTTGGTACACATATGTATGGGCTCAATTTTTGGTCACGTCAAAAAAATCGCGTCGATTGGACACTAGGTGGCGCTATAACTTGACAAAAACATAAAAACGGCTGTAACTATGCAACCGTTAGTCCGATTGACTTGAAATTTGGCATGCAGTGTCTTGGTCCAAGGGGGCATGAGAGTCTATGAGGACATTGGCGTATATCAAAAAACATGGCCGCCATCGGCCAATGAAGTTTGAGCACGTATTAGACAAGGTTAACGGAGGCTGATCGGAACGAAACTCGATGGGCATGTTCGACTCACGGACCTAGAGGTCTGTAAGAATTTTGAAAGAAATCGGCCACAAGTTGGCGCTGACGAGTTTTACGCCTCGGCAATCATGTGGTATTTCATAAAACCACACAATATGCATATCATTTGATAGATCTTCTCATGCTGAACAACTTTGCCTCAAGAATCAATGCTGTCAATCAAATCGTTCATTAATTATTTGCAAATATGTGAAAAACCTACTTTTGCGAACTAGTCCTAGGTTTTTCGCCCGATCGGAACAAAACCAGTGTAGGACAATTCTATGGACTCTCTAGATCAATAATTATCAAAAAAAAGTTGAACTTTGTCCTTTGGGTTGCTATAACTGGGTCATTTAGAAAATGGGTGTGGCTAAATATACCCAAAAGCCTATAAAACCTAAACAAAAGCTCAGATCTTCACAAAAATAGGTGAGCAAATGCAACCTATGACTCTAAAGAAGCATGCCAATTTTCGTGTAAATCGGACAATAGGTGGCGCTATAATTGTGAAAAAACTTTAAAAAACATATGGTTTTAATGGTTTTAGATGAAAATATATATAACTTTGGATGCGTCTGACTTATTTTCACGGGAGTCACTTCTTTAGACTCCTGAATCCTTGCCGAGTCTAACGATACCAAATATGGTAGGTTTCGGCCTATGGTTTGTGCTATGTTGCGATTTAGCGCTTAAAAAACTTTTGCGAATATCTTCGAAACCGTTAGTCCGATCGAGACGAAACCAGCGTAGGAAACACGGAACCTAAGTTGGTTTACTATATGTCAAAGACCAAATGTCAAAATTTTGATGGGAAGTGGCAAAAAAATCCAATAAAAGTCTTTCATGGGTCATTTTTAACGCTCTCTTATATATATCTGTCTATAACTTCAAAACGGAATGAGATATTTTCACCAAATTTGGCACACATATGTATGGGCAAACTCTGAGGACACCCAAAAAAAGTGGTGGAGATCGGGCAACAGATGGCGCTATAACTGTCAAAAAACCTTTAAAAACCATGTTTTTCCTTACTGTATTGCCTATATTGGCTGTTAATGTTCTTTTCCGTCTATGATCCAAATGTTTACATGCTTGCTAAATAAAATATAATAACTTATTATGTGCTTAAAGGACTTAAATGCTTGAACCCCGGTAAATGCTGCTTGCAGCTTTAATTAGGGGTTCAAGCACGTAGTGCTGAAACCCTATTGTTATTGTGCTGATTTTTATTATTATTATTATTAGGGGTTCAAGCACGTAGTGCTGAAACCCTATTGTTATTGTGCTGATTTTTATTAGGGGTTCAAGCACGTAGTGCTGAAACCCTATTGTTATTGTGCTGATTTTTATTATTAGGGGTTCAAGCATGTAGTGCTGAAACCCTATTGTAATTGTTAGGATTTTTATTATTATTAGGGGTTCAAGCACGTAGTGCTGAAACCCTATTGTAATTGTTAGGATTTTTATTATTATTATTATTAGGGGTTCAAGCACGTAGTGCTGAAACCCTATTGTTATTGTCCTGATTAGGGGTTCAAGCACGAAGTGCTGAAACCCTATTGTAATTGTTAGGATTTTTAGGGGTTCAAGCACGTAGTTCTGAAACCCTATTGTTATTGTGCTGATTTTTATTATTATTATTAGGGGTTCAAGCACGTAGTGCTGAAACCCTATTGTTATTGTGCTGATTTTTAGGGGTTCAAGCACGTAGTGCTGAAACCCTATTGTTATTGTGCTGATTTTTATTATTATTATTATTATTATTCTTTTTCTTCTGCCGTAAAACGCATCGTGCAGCCCAAACCGTAAGGCCTAGAGACTTGAAACTTTGTCAGATGATAGTACAAAAATCGAGGAGAGGTTGACAAAGTATGACCCAAATCGGCCAATAGGTGGCGCTACAGCGATCAAATGCGCAAAATGGCTCATAACTCCTAAACCGTTTGTCGTAGGTTAAAAGAATTACATATTTGGAATCCTTGCGTCAAGGCGGTGACAAGCGTAGAAGATCAGATTTGCTCTCCGAAGTCCCGTTTTCCCGCCATTTTGAATTTTGTCCAAAACCTACTTTTCGAACTAGTCCTAGGTTTTTTGCCCGATCGGAACCAAACCAGTGCAGAAATGTTCTCTGGAGTGTGAATATCAATAATTATCAAAAAAAAGTTGAAATTTTGATTCACGGTCATGAAGGGGCGCCAAAATGTACGTTAAGGGCGGAGCCACTTTTACTAAAATGGCTATAACTCGAGAACGAAATGAGATATTTGCACCAAACTCGGTACACATGTGTATGGGCTCATTCTTTGGTCACGATAAAAAAATCTCGTCGATTGGGCATTAGGTGGCGCTATAACTTGAAAAAAACATAAACACGTCTGTAACTAAGCAACCGTTAGTCCAATCGACTTGAAATTTGGCATGCAGTGTCTTGGTCCAAGGGGGCATGATGGTCTATGAGGACATTGGCGTATCTCAAAAAACATGGCCGCCATCGGCCAATGAAGTTTGAGCACCTATTAGACCAGGTTAACGGAGGCCGATCGGAACGAAACTCAATGGGCATGTTCAACTCATGGTCCTAGAGGTCTGTAAGAATTTTGAAAGAAATCGGCCACAAGTTGGCGCTAACGAGTTTTACGCCTCGGTAATCACATGGTGTTTCATAAAATGCATATCATTTGATAGATCTCCTCATGCTGAACAACTTTGCCTCAAGAACCAATTCTGTCAATCAAATCGTTCATTAATTATTCGCAAATATGTGAAAAACCTACTTTTGCGAACTAGTCCTAGGTTTTTCACCCGATTGGAATGAAACCAGTGTAGGACAATTCTATGGACTCTCTAGATCAATAATTATCAAAAAAAAGTTGAACTTTGTCCTTTGGGTTGCTATAACTGGTCATTTAGAAAATGGGTGTGGCAAAATGTACTCAAAAGCCTATAAATCCTAAACGAAAACTCGGAACTTCACGAAAATAAGTGAGCATATGCCAAATATTATTCTAAATAAGCATGACAAATTTTGTGAAGATTGGGCAACAGGTATAGAAGTTATAACAGTTATAATGATGAAAAATGACAATATTCCTATGTTTATAAACGAAATCTCAACCAATCCAGCCAGCACTGAGCTCATTCGAACAGTCTAGATGACGTCTGTCCACACTATGAATTTCAGGCGTTTTCATTGAATTTTCGCCGAGATATTAGCCAAAAACCAGCGGGCGCGATTTAAAATGGCGGCCGCCAATGACGTCACATCCCGGTACATTTTTGCTTCTAACTCAGGAACCGAAAGTCCCCGCGAGCTCAAACTCGGATGGCAAGGTCCCCTCCCAGCCCTTGAGCGGCCACATCCGTCGCGGGCCTCGGGGACGCCCCCCCCGCGGATCGCTAGTTCGCGGCACCCCCGAATTTAAACGGCCGTAACTCCCGAGCCCTACCTCCTAGGACCTTAGGGAAGGGCTCGTTGGAAAGGCCCTTTCCCCAACTAGATTCGATTCAAGTTTGGTGCGATTTGGTCTAGGCGTTCTTGAGATATAAGCACAAAAAGATACGCATTAGACCAGGCGTAACTCCCGACCCCCAACACTCACTGTCCCGGCGATGGTCTCGTTCCACAGGGCCCGTTGAGCTCTATCTACCCTCTGAGTTTCAGAATTTTTCGATGTCCTGTTCCTGAGATATAAGCGATAAACCAAATTCCTATTCATCATTCATTCATTCATTATTTTGGTGTGAAAAAGACAAGACTTGCACTAAGATTTTCTTACCTATCATGTAATTTCAAATATCTACAACAAAATATTTTGCGTGGCAAAATGTACTCAAGAGCTTATAATTCCTAAATTAAAACTCAGAACTTCACGAAATTAAGTGAGCACACACAGTTTGCGAATATTTATTTGCACTTTATTTGCACTTTATTTGCGAATATTTTCGAAACCGTTTGTCCGATCGTCACGAAACCACCGTAGAAAACACGAAACCTAAGTTGGTTTACTATATGTTAAAGCCCAAATGTCAAAATTTTGATAGGAAGTGGCAAAAAAATCCAATCAAAGTCTTTCATGGGTCAATTTTTATGCGCTCATATATATAAGTGTCTATAATGTCAAAACGAAATGAGATTTTTTCACCAAATTTGGCACACATATGTATGGATACACTCCGAGGACATCCCCCAAAAATGGTGGAGATCGGGCAATAGGTGGCGCTATAACTGTCAAAAAACCTTTAAAACTATATATTTCTATAATGAATTGCCTGACACTGTCATTTTGTGCCACCAGATGGCAGCAGAAGGCCACTAATATAATTCAAGGTTTCAAGAATTCAATGTTTTGTCATTTAAAATCCCTTTAAACCAGGGGTGCCCAATCCTGTTCCTGGATATCTACCTACCTGCACATTTTAGCTATAACCCTGATAAAACACACCTGAATCAGTTAATTAAGATCTTCAGGAGCACTTCATAATTACAGACAGGTGTGTTGTGTTGAGCTGGGCTAAAGCTGAACTCTGTAGGAAGGTAGATCTGCAGGAACAGGATTGTTCCACAGGGCCCGTTGAGCTCTATCTACCCTCTGAGTTTCAGAATTTTTCGATGTCCTGTTCCTGAGATATAAGCGATAAACCAAATTCCTATTCATCATTCATTCATTCATTATTTTGGCGTGAAAAAGACAAGACTTGCACTAAGATTTTCTTACCTATCATGTAATTTCAAATATCTACAACAAAACATTTTGTGTGGCAAAATGTACTCAAGAGCTTATAATTTCTAAATTAAAACTCAGAACTTCACGAAATTAAGTGAGCACACGCAGCATATGCCTCTAAAGAAGCATGCCAATTTTTATGGAGATCGACCAATAGGTGGCGCTATAACTGTAAAAGCTTTAAAATCCATATATTTTCAATGGTAAATTGCCTGTTTTGGCTGAAAATGGTCAATTCCTTCTATGATTTAGGTGTTTACATGCTTGGTAAATAAAACTTAAATATCTTTTAAACTTTAAAGTATCTTTTTATGCATATCTGCTTAAAGGTCTTAAATGCTTGAACCCCGGTAAATGCTGCTTGCAGCTTTAATTATTATTATTATTATTATTCTTTTTCTTCTGCCGTAAAACGCATCGTGCAGCCCAAACCGTAAGGCCTAGAGACTTGAAACTTTGTCAGATGATAGTACAAAAATCGAGGAGAGGTTGACAAAGTATGACCCAAATTGGCCAATAGGTGGCGCTACAGCGATGAAATGCGCAAAATGGCTCATAACTCCTAAACCGTTTGTCGTAGATTAAAAGAATTACATATTTGGAATCCTTGCGTCAAGGCGGTGACAAGCGTAGAAGATCAGATTTGCTCTCCGAGGTCCCGTTTTCCCGCCATTTTGAATTTTGTCCAAAACCTACTTTTCGAACTAGTCCTAGGTTTTTTGCCCGATCGGAACCAAACCAGTGCAGAAATGTTCTCTGGAGTGTGAATATCAATAATTATCAAAAAAAAGTTGAAATTTTGATTCACGGTCACGAAGGGGCGCCAATACGTACGTTAAGGGCGGAGCCACTTTTACTAAAATGGCTATAACTCGAGAACGAAATGAGATATTTGCACCAAACTCGGTACACATGTGTATGGGCTCATTCTTTGATCACGATAAAAAAATCTCGTCGATTGGGCATTAGGTGGCGCTATAACTTGAAAAAAACATAAACACGTCTGTAACTAAGCAACCGTTAGTCCAATCGACTTGAAATTTGGCATGCAGTGTCTTCGTCCAAGGGGGCATGATGGTCTATGAGGACATTGGCGTATCTCAAAAAACATGGCCGCCATCGGCCAATGAAGTTTGAGCACCTATTAGACCAGGTTAACGGAGGCCGATCGGAACGAAACTCAATGGGCATGTTCAACTCATGGTCCTAGAGGTCTGTAAGAATTTTGAAAGAAATCGGCCACAAGTTGGCGCTAACGAGTTTTACGCCTCGGTAATCACATGGTGTTTCATAAAATGCATATCATTTGATAGATCTCCTCATGCTGAACAACTTTGCCTCAAGAACCAATTCTGTCAATCAAATCGTTCATTAATTATTCGCAAATATGTGAAAAACCTACTTTTGCGAACTAGTCCTAGGTTTTTCACCCGATTGGAATGAAACCAGTGTAGGACAATTCTATGGACTCTCTCAATAATTATCAAAAAAAAGTTGAACTTTGTCCTTTGGGTTGCTATAACTGGTCATTTAGAAAATGGGTGTGGCAAAATGTACTCAAAAGCCTATAAATCCTAAACGAAAATAAGTGAGCATATGCCAAATATTGTTCTAAATAAGCATGACAAATTTTGTGAAGATTGGGCAACAGGTATAGAAGTTATAACAGTTACAAAGATGAAAAATGACAATATTCCTATGTTTATAAACGAAATCTCAACCAATCCAGCCAGCACCGGGCTCATTCGAACCGTCTAGATGAAGTCTGTCCACATTATGAATTTCAGGCATTTTCATTGAATTGTCGCCGAGATATTAGCCAAAAACCAGCGGGCGCGTTTTAAAATGGCGGCCGCCAATGACGTCACAATCCCGGTACATTTTTGCTTCTAACTCAGGAACCGAAAGTCCCCGCGAGCTCAAACTCGGATGGTAAGGTCCCCTCCGGGCCCTTGAGCAGCCACATCCGTCGCGGGCCTCGGGGGCGCCCCCCCGCGGATCGCTAGTTCGCGGGACCCCCGAATTTAAACGGCCGTAACTCCCGAGCCCTACCTCCTAGGACCTTGGGGAAGGGCTCATTGGAAAGGCCCTTTCCCCGACTAGACTCGATTCGAGATTGGTGCAATTTAGCCTGAGCGTTCTTGAGATATAAGCACAAAAAGATACGCATTAGACCAGGCGTAACTCCCGACCCTCACCACCCACTACCCCCGTGATGGTCTCGTTCCACAGGACCTGTTGAGCTCTATCTACCTTCTGAGTTTCAGAATTTTTCGATGTCCTGTTCCCGAGATATAAGCGAAAAACCAAATTCCCCTTTATCATTCATTCATTCATTAATCTGGTGTCAGAAAGACAAGACTTGCACTAAGATATTCTTACCTATCATGTATTTCAAATATCTACAACAATGTGTGTGTAAACATGTTTAATGCAGTCATGGAAAATTTACAAAACCAAAACCAGACCATTAAACTGAAAGTAGTAGTATTTAAACTGAAAGTAGGCTAATAACTGGTCCTTTGCTGCCACCTGCTGGTTAAAGTAGTCATATTGTTCTATAATGCATATTTAGACTTGATAAAATCACTATTAATGATTACAATCACATTTTGTCAAAATGCTAATTTTGGTTGAAGTATTAATGACAATTGTGCCACATTATGTGAAACTTTAAGGAGACTTGCAGTAAACATTTCGTTACCCATCATTTATTATGTCAATCAAATCGTTCATTCAAGAATATTTTAAAAACCTACTTTTGCATACTAATCAGGTTTTTTGCTTAATCTGAATAAAACCAATGCAGTACAATTCTCTGGACTCTGTTGTTTAATAATAATCAAAAAGTTGAACTTTTGCATTAGTGGATATAAAAGGGTCATTTCAAAATGTGGCCTTCACCAAGTGTCCCTGAAAGCCATATATCTCTCCAAGGAATGCTCAGATCTTTCTGAAAATAAGCAAGGACGTGTGACATGACTCTAAACAAGCAATTTCATGGAGATCGGGACAATAGCTAATTTTAACAGTTAAAAATGTGTTGAATGACAATGTTCATATGTTTTGTATGTCCTGAAATTGTCATTTGCCACCAGATGGCAGTAGAAGGCCACTAATATAGTTCAAGATTTCAAGGTTTTTCCAAGGTTTTGTCATGTTATATCTCTTTTAAACTATATAAATCCTTATAATATCATTACAAATCACATTTTGTCAAGGTTTACCTCTTCATTTGTTCATCTGACATATGTTTTTTTGCAATAATACAACATTACAATTACATTGAGACCTGAAAATGATGATTTTTAAAGGGAAAACCTGGAATAAGCATTTTCTTACCTCATTATTAATTTCAAATATCCATATTTGCAACAAAATGTGTTTGTAAGCATGTTTAATTAATGTAGTGAACATGGAAATATACTTGAAACACAAAACAGATACTGTTTTGACACAGAATGAAAGTGAACCAATAAGTGGTGTGTGTGTGTATGAGTAAGCATGCGTATTATTGTTTAAGCCTTTTCTTTCTCTGTGTTTGGTTTAGCATATATCATAGCTGTTCATCTGTGATTTAAGTGGTGACATGCTTGGTAAATAAAACTTAAATATCTTTCAAACTTTAAAGTATCTTTTTATGCATATCTGCTTAAAGGTCTTAAATGCTTGAACCCCGGTAAATGCTGCTTGCAGCTTTAATTAGGGGTTCAAGCACGAAGTGCTGAAACCCTATTGTAATTGTTAGGATTTTTATTATTATTATTCTTTTTCTTCTGCCGTAAAACGCATCGTGCAGCCCAAACCGTAAGGCCTAGAGACTTGAAACTTTGTCAAATGATAGTACAAAAATCGAGGAGAGGTTGACAAAGTATGACCGAAATCGGCCAATAGGTGGCGCTACAGCAATCAAATGCGCGAAATGGCTCATAACTCCTAAACCGTGTGTCACAGGCTCAAGTGTCTTATATCATTGGAAAGCTGAGACCTTGGCGAACAAAACGTATATCTCCGATTTCATTTCCGCCTGGAAAATTTTTCCGCCATTTTGAATTTTGTCAAAAACCTACTTTTGCGAACTAGTCCTAGGTTTTTCGCCCGATCGGAACCAAACCAGTGCAGAAATGTTCTCTGGACTCTGAATATCAAAAGTTATCAAAAAAAAGTTGAAATTTTGATTAATGGTCGCTAAGGGGCGCCAAAACGTACGCTAAGGGCGGAGCCACTTTTACTAAAATGGCGATAACTCAAGAACGAAATGAGATATTTGCACCAAACTTGGTACACATGTTTAGGGGCTTAATCTTTGGTCACGATAAAAAAACTGCGTCGATAGGACACTAGGTGGCGCTATAACTTGAAAAAAACATAAAAACAGCTGTAACTATGCAACCGTTAGTCCAATTGACTTGAAATTTGGCATGCAGTGTCTTGGTCCAAGGGGGCATGATATTCTATGAGGACATTGGTGTATCTCAAAAAACATGGCCGCCATCGGCCAATGAAATTTGAGCACCTATTAGACAAGGTTAACGGAGGCCGATCGGAACGAAACTCGATGGGCATGTTCAACTCATGGACCTAGAGGTCTGTAAGAATTTTGAAAGAAATCGGCCACAAGTTGGCGCTAACGAGTTTTACGCCTCGGTAATCACGTGATGTTTCATAAAACCACATAATATGCATATCATTTGATAGATCTCCTCATGCTGAACAACTTTGCCTCAAGAACCAATGCTGTCAATCAAATCGTTCATTAATTATTCGCAAATATGTGAAAAACCTACTTTTGCGAACTAGTCCTAGGTTTTTCGCCCGATCGGAACGAAACCAGTGTAGGACAATTCTATGGACTCTCTAGATCAATAATTATTAAAAAAAAGTTTAACTTTACCCTTTGGGTCGCAATAACTGGGTCATTTAGAAAATGGGCGTGGCTAAATATACCCAAAAGACTATAAAACCTAAACAAAAACTCAGAACTTCACCAAAATAGTTGAGCACATGCAGCATATGACTCTAAAGAAGCATGCCAATTTTTGTGTAAATCGGACAATAGATGGCGCTATAATTGTGAAAAAACTTTAAAAAAACATATGGTTTTAATGGTTTTAGATGAAAATATATATAACTTTGGATGTGTCTGACTTATTTTCACGGGAGTCACTTCTTTAGACTCCTGAATCCTTGCCGAGTCTAACGATACCAAATATGGTAGGTTTCAGCCTATGGTTTGTGCTACGTTGTGATTTAGCGCTTAAAAAACTTTTGCGGATATCTTCGAAACCGTTAGTCCGATCGTCACGAAACCAGCGTAGAAAACACGGAACCTAAGTTGGTTTACTATATGCAAAAGCCCAAATGTCAAAATTTTGATGGGAAGTGGCAAAAAAATCCAATAAAAGTCTTTCATGGGTCATTTTTTACGCTCTCTTATATATAACTGTCTATAACTTCAAAACGGAATGAGATATTTTCACCAAATTTGGCAAACTCTGAGGACACCCAAAAAAAGTGGTGGAGATCGGGCAACAGATGGCGCTATAACTGTCAAAAAACCTTTAAAAACCATGTTTTTCCTTACTGAATTGCCTGTATTGGCTGTAAATGGCCTTTTCCGTCTATGATCTAAATGTTTACATGCTTGCTAAATCAAATATAATAACTTATTATGTGCTTAAAGGCCTTAAATGCTTGAACCCCGGTAAATGCTGCTTGCAGCTTTAATTATTATTATTATTATTATTAGGGGTTCAAGCACGTAGTGCTGAAACCCTATTGTAATTGTCCTGATTTTTATTAGGGGTTCAAGCACGTAGTGCTGAAACCCTATTGTAATTGTCCTGATTTTTATTATTATTATTATTATTTTTCTTCTGCCGTAAAACACATCGTGCAGCCCAAACCGTAAGGCCTAGAGACTTGAAACTTTGTCAAATGATAGTACAAAAATCGAGGAGAGGTTGACAAAGTATGACCCAAATCGGCCAATAGGTGGCGCTACAGCGATCAAATGCGCGAAATGGCTCATAACTCCTAAACCGTGTGTCACAGACTCAAGTGTCTTATATCATTGGAAAGCTGAGACCTTGACGAACAAAACGTATATCTCCGATTTCATTTCCGGTATGAAAATTTTTCCGCCATTTTGAATTTTGTCAAAAACCTACTTTTGCGAACTAGTCCTAGGTTTTTCGCCCGATCGGAACCAAACCAGTGCAGAAATGTTCTCTGGACTCTGAATATCAAAAGTTATCAAAAAAAAGTTGAAATTTTGATTAACGGTCGCTAAGGGGCGCCAAAACGTATGCTAAAGGCGGAGCCACTTTTACTAAAATGGCTATAACTCAAGAACGAAATGAGATATTTGCACCAATCTCGGTAAACATGTCTAGGAGCTCATTCTTTGGTCATGATAAAAAAATCGCGTCGATTGGACACTAGGTGGCGCTATAACTTGAAAAAAACATAAAAACAATTGTAACTATGCAACCGTTAGTCCGATTGACTTGAAATTTGGCATGCAGTGTCTTGGTCCAAGGGGGCATGATATTCTATGAGGACATTGGCGTATCTCAAAAAACATGGCCGCCATCGGCCAATGAAGTTTGAGCACCTATTAGACAAGGTTAACGGAGGTCGATCGGAACGAAACTCGATGGGCATGTTCGACTCATGGTCCTAAAGGTCTGTAAGAATTTTGAAAGAAATTGGCCACAAGTTGGCGCAAACGAGTTTTATGCCTCAGCAATCATGTGGTGTTTCATAAAACCACACAATATCCATATCATTTGATAGATCTCCTCATGCTGAACAACTTTGCCTCAAGAACCAATGCTGTCAATCAAATCGTTCATTAATTATTTGCAAATATGTGAAAAACCTACTTTTGCGAACTAGTCCTAGGTTTTTTGCCCGATCGGAACGAAACCAGTGTAGGACAATTCTATGGACTCTCTAGATCAATAATTATCAAAAAAAAGTTGAACTTTACCCTTTGGGTCGCTATAACTGGGTCATTTAGAAAATGGGCGTGGCTAAATATACCCAAAAGCCTATAAAACCTAAACAACAAGTCAGATCTTCACCAAAATAGGTGAGCACATGCAACCTATGACTCTAAAGAAGCATGCCAATTTTCGTGTAAATCGGACCATAGGTGGCGCTATAATTGTGAAAAAACTTTAAAAAAACATATGGTTTTAATGGTTTTAGATGAAAATATATATAACTTTGGATGTGTCTGACTTATTTTCACGGGAGCAACTTCTGAAGACTCCTGAATCCTTGCCGAGTCTAACGATACCAAATATGGTAGGTTTCGGCCTATGATTTGTGCTACGTTGTGATTTAGCGCTGAAAAAACTTTTGCGAATATCTTCGAAACCGTTAGTCCGATCGAGACGAAACCAGCGTAGGAAACACGGAACCTAAGTTGGTTTACTATATATCAAAGCCCAAATGTCAAAATTTTGATGGGAAGTGGCAAAAAAATCCAATAAAAGTCTTTCATGGGTCATTTTTTACGCTCTCTTATATATAAGTGTCTATAACTTCAAAACGGAATGAGATATTTTCACCAAATTTGGCACACATATGTATGGGCAAACTCTGAGGACACCCAAAAAAAGTGGTGGAGATCGGGCAACAGATGGCGCTATAACTGTCAAAAAACCTTTAAAAACCATGTTTTTCCTTACTGAATTGCCTGTATTGGCTGTTAATGGCCTTTTCCGTCTATGATCTAAATGTTTACATGCTTGCTAAATAAAATATAATACCTTTGTATGTGCTTAAAGGCCTTAAATGCTTGAACCCCGGTAAATGCTGCTTGCAGCTTTAATTATTATTATTATTCTGCCGTAAAACTGATTGTGCAGCCTAAACCGTAAGTGCTAGAGACTTGAAACTTTGTCAAATGATAGTACAAAAATCGAGGAGAGGTTGACAAAGTATGACCCAAATCGGCCAATAGGTGGCGCTACAGCGATCAAATGTGCGAAATGGCTCATAACTCCTAAACCGTTTATCGTAGATTAATAAAATTACATATTTGGAATCCTTGGGTCAAGGCGGTTAAAAGCATAGAAAAAAAGATTCGCGCTGCGAGGTCCCGTTTTCCCGCCATTTTGAATTTTGTCCAAAACCTACTTTTGCGAACTAGTCCTAGGTTTTTTGCCCGATCGGAACCAAACCAGTGCAGAAATGTTCTCTGTAGTGTGATTATCAATAATTATTAAAAAAAAGTTGAAATTTTCATTCACGGTCACTAAAGGGCGCCAAAACGTACGATGTGGGCGGAGCCACTTTTACTAAAATGGCTATAACTCGAGAACGAAATTAGATATTTGCACCAAACTTGGTACACCTGTATACGGGCTAAATTTTTGGTCACGATAAAAAAATCGCGACGATTGGCCACTAGGTGGCGCTATAACGCGAAAAAAACATGAAAACAGCTGTAACTATGCAACCGTTAGTCCGATTGACTTAAAATTTGGCGTGTAGTGTCTTGGTCCAAGGGGGCATGATTGTCTATGAGAACATTGGCGTATCTCAAAAAACATGGCCGCCATCGGCCAATGAAATTTGAGCACCTATTAGACAAGGTTAACGGAGGCCGATCGGAACGAAACTCGGTGTGCATGATCGAATCGTGGTCATGGACGTCTGTACCAATTTTGAAAGAAATCGGCCACTAGTTGGCGCTAACGAGTTTTACGACTCTGTAATCACATGGTGTTTCATAAATCCACACAATATGCATATCATTTGATAGATCTCCTCATGCTGAACAACTTTGCCTCAAGAACCAATTCTGTGAATCAAATCGTTCATTAATTATTCGCAAATATGTGAAAAACCTACTTTTGCGAACTAGTCCTAGGTTTTTCACCCGATTGGAATGAAACCAGTGTAGGACAATTCTATGGACTCTCTAGATCAATAATTATCAAAAAAAAGTTGAACTTTGTCCTTTGGGTTGCTATAACTGGTCATTTAGAAAATGGGTGTGGCAAAATGTACTCAAAAGCCTATAAATCCTAAACGAAAACTCGGAACTTCACGAAAATAAGTGAGCATATGCCAAATATTGTTCTAAATAAGCATGACAAATTTTGTGAAGATTGGGCAACAGGTATAGAAGTTATAACAGTTATAATGATGAAAAATGACAATATTCCTATGTTTATAAACGAAATCTCAACCAATCCAGCCAGCACTGAGCTCATTCGAACAGTCTAGATGACGTCTGTCCACACTATGAATTTCAGGCATTTTCATTGAATTTTCGCCGAGATATTAGCCAAAAACCAGCGGGCGCGATTTAAAATGGCGGCCGCCAATGACGTCACATCCCGGTACATTTTTGCTTCTAACTCAGGAACCGAAAGTCCCCGCGAGCTCAAACTCGGATGGCAAGGTCCCCTCCCGGCCCTTGAGCGGCCACATCCGTCGCGGGCCTCGGGGACGCCCCCCCGCGGATCGCTAGTTCACGGGACCCCCGAATTTAAACGGCCGTAACTCCCGAGCCCTACCTCCTAGGACCTTGGGGAAGGGCTCGTTGGAAAGGCCCTTTCCCCAACTAGATTCGATTCAAGTTTGGTGCGATTTGGTCTAGGCGTTCTTGAGATATAAGCACAAAAAGATACGCATTAGACCAGGCGTAACTCCCGACCCCCAACACTCACTGTCCCGGCGATGGTCTCGTTCCACAGGGCCCGTTGAGCTCTATCTACCCTCTGAGTTTCAGAATTTTTCGATGTCCTGTTCCTGAGATATAAGCGATAAACCAAATTCCTATTCATCATTCATTCATTCATTATTTTGGTGTGAAAAAGACAAGACTTGCACTAAGATTTTCTTACCTATCATGTAATTTCAAATATCTACAACAAAATATTTTGCGTGGCAAAATGTACTCAAGAGCTTATAATTCCTAAATTAAAACTCAGAACTTCACGAAATTAAGTGAGCACACGCAGTTTGCGAATATTTATTTGCACTTTATTTGCGAATATTTTCGAAACCGTTTGTCCGATCGTCACGAAACCACCATAGAAAACACGAAACCTAAGTTGGTTTACTATATGTTAAAGCCCAAATGTCAAAATTTTGATAGGAAGTGGCAAAAAAATCCAATCAAAGTCTTTCATGGGTCAATTTTTATGCGCTCATATATATAAGTGTCTATAACGTCAAAACGAAATGAGATTTTTTCACCAAATTTGGCACACATATGTATGGATACACTCCGAGGACATCCCCCAAGAATGGTGGAGATCGGGCAATAGGTGGCGCTATAACTGTCAAAAAACCTTTAAAACTATATATTTCTATAATGAATTGCCTGACACTGTCATTTTGTGCCACC